>CM062292.1:108950890-109070364 GCA_031216915.1 Pictodentalium vernedei | reverse complement strand
GCCCAACAACTAAAATGCAAAGCATGATGAACAACTTCAAAATTCAGTGATAAGCTAAATAACTTACTTGCAGGAATGAAACGTCAGAACTGGAAATGGAATCCAAGTGTAACACTGTAAAATTTTCGTAACTGAATGAACTTGCGAATGAATGCAGAATGACGAATCTCTCGCACGTGCACCTGTAATTAACTGGACTAATTACGCAATAATACTACGCACGCTTGACCAATGATTACCCCTAGGTAATTAGAACAAAGGGATGAGAAAATAATCCGTAACGATCCGGATCACTGCGCGTTTGACCAGCTGGTGTCAAAGGTGTGAACAATACATGAAAGGAAGAACATGTGCATAGTACAGCTGTGTCCAAAACGCACCATACGAAATAAATCGATCACAATTGAGCAACCCCGTCCATGTTCACAAATCAGGCCACCAGTGTGCTGCTGGCCCGGCATTTAACACTGTGGGTAATGGGAAAAAAAAGACTACTTTTCTCCCAAACCACTGGCCCAAAAGCTTTCAAATTTCACATATAACATCTTTGGAAGATTGTTTCACATGTTTATTGAAATCAATTCCCTGGGTCCATATTTGGGAAAATCCTGTGTATTGTGTGGGCACAATCGCTTCATCCAGTTGGTATATGCTTTTCTTAGGAGGGGCGTATGCAGCTTATTCAAGTCAAGTCCCTAGTTTGATATTTAGACTACCATGTCAGGTGAGTGCCCTCAGGCCCCCTGGGTCCTCTTGTCAGGGTTTTTGTTGGTAGACGTTTTGTCCTACAACCTCATTCGGTAGAAAGTTAAAAAGAACATTTTTGTGATACACAACCCACATAACATTTTGCGGAGCCATTCGGGCCTCTTGTTTAGTTGTAGCTTGTTTGCAGCCACTTTGTATTTTGGGCATCCTCTGTAATTATTTGGGTGAGCACCATTCACAGTTTGGGCAAGTTAATTTATTTTCTGGACACTTTTTAGTCGTGTGACCTTTGCCACACATCATGCATCTAAGGTCACTGCAGCATTGTTGTGCTTGATGGCCAAATCTTTGGCATGTGTGGCACTGTGTTGGGACAGGAGATACTTTGTAGGCCTCGGCGAAGCGGTGTTTCTGGCCAATTCTCAGACCATCTCTGAGAATTTTTCTTTAGCTGCCTCTTCATTTGGACAAGACACCTTAATTCTCCAGGTTTCTTTCCCTGTGGCACTGGACACAAACCTATTCCAGCTGCACTTTGGAAGGGCAGCAGAAATAAGTTCAGTGTCAGGGTTTACTCTGGTTACCACGATGAAGTGTTCCCCGCTTGTGGTTTTTTTTCTACCATTTAAATTGTTTTGATTGATGTGTTTCCCAGTTTTCTTGGATTTTACTGGGATGGGTTTGGCTGGCTTTTTAGCTGTCCTTGCATAAGACTGCTTGGGCATCTCAGCGATTTGGGCCTCAGAGGGCTCTGGCTCTACTCTTTTCTGCTTGGGGGTTTCCTTGGATTCTAGACTGTGACGTTTTTTGGGGGGACCGGGGCATGCTGGGGTAATGGAAGTATGTATATCAAAGTTTGGTGCACTGCTCTTACCTCGTGACAAGTCTTTAATGATTGTAGTGTCTAGGTTGTCCTTGCTGTCCCCCTCTAAAGTGTCAGATGTCTGGTTTAGGCAGTCGTCACTGTCGCTGACAAAGCTTGACGTAGACGAGTTCGTTCATCTCCTTTTCCCTGAACTCCCATCCTGGAGCTGGACCACTGGTGGCTGCCTGCTTTCTGATCTTCGCCTCCATAACTAGCTACTCCTCATCCATAATCCCTGACCTTTCCAGGGCATTTTCTCCACTGTGGAGACACCTTTTTCTAGCTGGAATAGAACAGATCAGATTGATTTTCCCCCTTGAGAGACCCAGGTCCTTTTGACCAGAACCACTCTCCTCAGCAGGAAAACACTATCAGATTGATAAGATAAATTATTCAACTTGAAGAAGCATTTTTTCAGCCATATTTGTATATATTATGTTGGCGTGTCCTGTTTCCGCCTGTATCTCGTAGATGCTTTCATGCACTTTTTTATATTTGGGATTGCAAAGAATACATCACAGTTCCCAGAACAGATGGGAAATCACTATATCAATATTGTAAGTTTTAAGTGTTTTGTTGGTTCTTTTCATTATCTTTTGTATCTCCAGTTAACACTTTACTTAACGCAATTACTAAAACGACCAGCAACATGCACAGAAATTGTCTTTTTAATTTTTTTTCTTTGTGTCTATAAAACATCAATTATGACCCCTCATTTGGATGAGTCCATCATTTTTATCCCGACTGTTTACAGCGAGGGCTAAAGTAATGGCTTTTGTCCGTCCGTCCATCCGTCTGTCAGACTGTCTTTTTCTGTTAACATTTAGAGTTTTGGTTAAAGTTTGTGGTTAAAGTTTTTTACTGAAGGTTCAAGTGGGGTTTTTTTGGTTTTTTTTCTTATTCATGTTTAGTTGACATTTGGAGTTTTGGTTCAAGTTTGTTGTTTAAAGTTTTTTATTCAACCTTCAAGAACAGACTATACCCGGTATTTCTTGTCTGATCATCACGAAATTTCATATGCAGGTTTTGGGTCATGTCTACATGAGAATGTCCCCTTTTGGTCGTGATCGGTCAACCAGTATGGCAGCCCGAGCCCAAAACCCGAAAACCATTAGCACGGTCTACAGGTCGTATTTATGAAGGGATTTCATTGCAACTTCATAGAATGCCTTTGTATAATGCCTAGATGAGAACGTCCCCATTTGAGCATGATCTGTCAACGGTGATGGCTGCCCAAGCCCGAAACCCAAAAACTTTTAGCACAGTCTGCAGGGCATGTTTAGTATGGAGGGATTTCATTGTAACTTGATACGATGACTCTGTATGATGTCTACATGAGAATTTCCCCATTTGGGCATGATCTTTCAACCATCACAACTGCCCGAGCCCAAAACCCAAAAACCTTTAGCGCAGTCTACAGGTCATATTTATGGAGGGATTTCATTGTAACTTCATAGGTTGACTTCATATAATTTCTACACATGAGAAAGTCCCCTTTTTGACGTGATTGGGCAACTGTCACGGCTACAGGTGCCCAAAGCCCGAAAACCTTCAGCACAGTCTACAGGTCATATTTATGAAGGGATTTCATTGTAACTTCATAGTAGGATCAATCCACATGATGCCCAGATGAGAATGTCCCCTTTTGGTTGCGATCATTCAACCATGATGGCTGCCCCAGCCCAAAGCTCGAAAACCTTTAGCACAGTCTGCACGTCATATTTATCGAGGGATTTCATTGTAACTTGATGGTTGACTTCATATAATGTCTAGATGAGAACGTCCCCTTTTGGGCAACTGTGACGGCAACAGGGGCCCGAAGCCCGAAAACCTTTAGTACAATCTACAGGTGATATTTATGGAGGGATTTCATTGTAACTTGATAGGTTGACTTCATATAATGTCTAGATGAGAACGTCCCCTTTTGGGCAACTGTGATGGCAACAGAGGCCCGAAGCCCGAAAACCTTTAAAATATTCCACAGGCCATAATTATGAAGGGATTTCATTTTAGCTTGGTAGGATGACTCCAATTTGTGGTTAAAAACCCAGACAAACACCACCACCCCCTACCCCCCCCCCCCCACCCCCACCCCTATTAGACATTTTTTTTCTTCTTTTATCCAATATGCATTTTGAACTATTTACAGTCCCTACATGCGGAACCTTTTTTTTAAACTTATGTACCTCCCCTCCCCCTCCCCTACCCCCTACCCCCCCCCCCCACCACCACCACCAATTAGGCACTTTTTTTCTCTTTCATCAAAAATGCTTGTTTGCAGTTTTGGTTAAAAACCCAAACACCACCGCTCCCCCCCGCCCCCCCCCCCCCTTCCCACAATTGGGCATTTTTTCTTATTTCCACCAATATGCGTTTTGAACTATTTACAGTCACTACATGCAGAACCCTTTTTTTTCTTTTGTCAAAAATGCTTTTTTACAGTTTTGGTTAAAGTTTGTGGCTAAAAATCCAGACAGAAATTATCCCCCCCCCCCTCCCCCCCCCCCCCCCCCCCCCCCCCCCCAATTAGGCATTTTTTTTTTCTTTTCTCGAATATGCATTTTGAACTATTTACAGTCACTACATGCGGAGCCTTTTTTTAAACTCACGTACCCCCACCACCCCCACACCCCCCGGAGGGCCAATTAGGCACTTTTTTTTTCTTTCGTCAAAGATGCTTTTTTACAGTTTTCGTTAATGTTTGTGGTTAAAAACCCAGACAAACACCCCCACCCCCATGGTGCCAGTTAGGTTTTTTTTTTCTCTGCTCAAAATGCATTCTGAAGGATTTAGACTGACCACATGTGGAAAAAAAAAGGACTCCCCTAACACACCCCCACTCCTCATCCCCCACCCCACCTCCTCCTCACCCAGGGCCATTCATGCAATATTTTTTCTTTGGTACAAAATGCATTTTTAGCCTGACTGTTTATAGTCAGGGCTATAGTCATGACTTTCGTCTGTCCATCTGTCGGTCCATCCATCTGACTGTAAACAGTTGGTTTCCGACTGATAAATCCAGTTTGGATTATTTGATTTCAACCAAAGTTGATATGTGTATTTTCCAGCTAGTAATACAGGCCAGGTTTCAATATAGGTTCTACAACTGCCCCCCCCCCCCCCTCTCTCACACACACACACACCCACCCCCCACACACACACAAATTGTCACTTAGGCAATTATTCCCAACATGCATTTTGAAGGATTGGGAGTTATTACATGCAAAAAAGAAAATTGACTCATTTAGCACAACATTGCTTTATGAACTGCATCTTTAATCCTTTACCTTACACAAGTTGAAGCCAACAGTACAAATTATTTTTCTGAATCCTCAGATTTTTTCATTTTTTATTAGCTCAACTTTGACGAAGTCAAATTTGAGGTATTGTCATGGCCCGTCGTCCGTCCGTCCGTCTGTCCGTACATCAACAATTGGCTGTGGCTCGGGCTAGAGGTCGTATTTATGAACCGATCTTTACGAAACTTCTTGTGTACCTTTGTTATGACCCTGGGACGGGAACGAGTGTTTTTAGGTGTGGTCCGAAATTCAAGATGGCTGCCAGCGGCCATTTTGTACCGATGATGCAAAAATCAGTTTTTTGTACAGAACTTCTGTGTGAAAGTTCTGATTTGAATAAAGTTTTGTATAAATGTTTAGTACCATGGGATACATCACATATAATACGGGTTTTTTCCTCGTGCGTAAATTATGCAAATTAGACTGACTTTGATTTATTTAGTGTTACTTTCAGAGCTGTAAGTGCCAAGCTGCTATGGCTCGGGCTAGAGGCCGTATTTATGAACCGATCTTTACGAAACTTCTTGGGTACCTTTGTTATCACCGTGGGACGAGAACGAGTGTTTTGGGGTCCGGTCCGAAATTCAAGATGGCCGATGGCAGCCATTTTGTACGAAATTTGGTGCAATCAGATTTTTGCACAGAACTTCCTTATGAAAGCGCTGATTTGAATAATTTTTTGTGTGAATGTTTAGTACCATGGGATACATCACATATAATATGGGTTTTTTTCTCGTGCAGAAATTATGCAAATTAGATGAACTTTGATTTTTTCAGTGCTGCTTACACACAGTAAGTACACATGTCAATACGGCTCGGGCTAGAGTCTGTATTTATGAACCGATCTTCATGAAACGTCTTGGGTACCTTTGTTATCACCTTGGGACGAGAACGAGTGTTTCTGGGTGCGGTCCAAAATTTAAGATGGCTGCCAGTGGCCATTTTGTATCGAAATTAGGTCTAATCAGTTTTTTGCACACAACTTCTATACGGCTCAGGCTAGATGCCGTATTTATGAACCGATCATTACGAAACTTCTTGGGTACCTTTGTTATTACCGTGGGGTGAGAATGAGTGTTTTTGGGTGTGGTCCGAAATTCAAGATAGCCACCAGCAGCCATTTTGTACCAAAATTAGTGCAATCAGTCTTTTGTACAGAACTTCTGTAGGAAAGTTCTGATTTTAATAAATTTTTGTATGAATGTTTAGTAACATGGAATACATCACATATAGTACGGGTTTTTTTCTCATGCAGAAATTATGCAAATTAGATGAACTTTGATTTATTCAGTGCTACTTATACTCTGTAAGTGCACATGTCAATACGGCTCGGGCTAGAGGCTGTATTTGTGAACCGATCTTCACAAAACTTCTTGGGTACCTTTGTTATCACCTTGGGACGAGAACGAGTGTTTCTGGGCGCCGTCCAAAATTCAAGATGGCTGCCAGTGGCCATTTTGTACCGAAATTAGGTCCAATCAGTTTTTTGTCACAACTTCTACACAGCTCATATTTGTGAACTGATCTTCACGAAACTTCTTGGGTACCTTTGTTTTCACCTTGGGACAGGAATGAGTGTGTTTTGGGGTGCCTTTGTTGTCACTGTGCTATGAGAACAAATATTTTGGGGTTCAGTCAGACCTACTCTGGGACTCAAAGATTTCTTTTCTAGTTCAGCATCTGACTGTCACCCACCTTTACAATACTTTACCTATACATTTGTTACAGGCTACAGTCAGTATTTATGTACAGACCATTACAATACTTTATATGTACCTTTGTTATCAGGTCATTACTTAGATGTTTGTCATTGCTGTGTCACATACTATACATGTGCATGTCTTTGTCTTGACAAGTTGAGCTACAGTGTCATTGACACTTTCATTTTCTTCTAACCATGGCTTATTACTCCTTATTGGAACAAGCTCATCAAGTTTGTTCCATTAATAGGTCATGAGGTATGTTTTGAAGTAGAGAAATGAAAAAATAAAATTTGAGTAGCAAATTTTGTATATCACGAGTGCAGATATGGCAGATTCGTTAGGTAAACTGTTAACAAAAAATGGCTCCCACTATTTTGTGTCTATAAGCATTGCCATTCCTGGTACAGTAAGGCTGCATGCTTGACATCACTCTAGTGTTTCAATGAGGGGGTCCTAAGCTATGTTCTAGAAGCAAAAACTGAAAATTTCTAGTTATACGAGGACATTTTTTTTATGAGTGCCATCTTCTATTTCGGTTTAGTAAAGCATAAAAGATTGAAAACAAATTTTGAGGGCTTCTGTCCACCCATGTCATTTTTCTTTTGCCTACCTGTCATTTTTCTTGCGGGTTTTTGTACTAAGGGCCTTTATTTTAACCCTTGACCTAGCACAGTATTTTTTAAAATGAATTAATTTTAACAATAAATTTCACAATTTTTTTTATTTTGATAAAACCATCATCCCATCGAATATATAATTGGATAAATATACCCCAATATTTTAAATCTAACATTTAAACTTTATTTTTTTATGTTTATTTTTTTGAAATTTTTTATGTGATGTGAAGTTGTAAATGTCAAATGTCCTATGTCTCTCCCATAATGGTTCCAATCCCATCCACGCTCACTGAAAAGAGGGACCTGTGTATTGGGCCTGAATTAATGTGTTTCATTGAGCTCGACCTGCCTTTTCTTTCCTTAATCCCTTATCTGTTGTTAAAATTGGTTGGGCATTTTTATACCCCCACGTTTTTTCACTGGATTGCGCCTGTGGACTGTGTGTCTGTGCATCCATGCATCTGTGCATTCATCTGTATGTCTGTCCGTCTGCACTCAGATGTGTGTTCACATTGTAACACATTATTGCTCAGATTTCGATGAAATTTCATACAGATGTTCACTATCATGAGGTCTTGAAGTAGCATCAGCCGTTTTGCTGTTGAATATTTTTCTGTGAGTTATGGCCCTTTGAATACACAAAAATAGGCTATTTTTTGGGTTTGGCTTATTGGATCTCAAGGAAATTTGGAATGAAGATTGTTTATGGGAAAGGCTTTCAAATGAGTCTGTAATAATATTTCTTACTTTTCACAACTTTGACTTTTCCCCCTTTTTTAAACTTTGAAAATTCTCTGTTTGCCTTGCTGAATAGCCAGTTTTTTGTCTGTTTATATTTCAGGTTTGGGTTATCAGATTTCAAAGATTGCTCATGGGAAAGGCTTTCAAATGAGTCATGCCCCTGCAGTAAAACAAAGAAAATACATGCAAATCCCATTCCCACATGTGGCATTATATCCTTGTTCTACATCTCTTTTGTGGATGGTCTGATCATCACTAGTCTTCAGTAACGTGTTTCTGGCCTTCACAGTTACCTTGCTGTAAAACAAAGACAATAATTTTGCTGTTTACCTTGTAAAATAGCCAATTTTTAGCTTAACTTGACATAGTCAAGATAAGCTATTGCCATAACGCGTGCGGAGGTCTGTTAGTCTGTGAGTCTGTTAGTCTGTGAGTCTGTTCACATTTTCCTTTAGCACAGGCTACACCCCGCAGTTCTTGTTTGATCGTCACAAAATTTCTTATGCAGGTTTGGGGTAATGTCTAGATGAGAACGTCCCCTTTTGGTCGCGATCGGGCAACCGGTATGGCTGCCCGAGCCCAAAACCCGCAAACCATTAGCACAGTCTACAGGTCGTATTTATGAAGGGATTTCATTGTAACTTGGTAGGATGCCTCTGTATAGTGCCTAGATGAGAACGTCCCCTTTTGGGCATGATCTATCAACCGTGATGGATGCCCAAGCCCGAAACCCAAAAACTTTTAGCACAGTCTGCAGGTTATGTTTATTATGGAGGGATTTCATTGTAACTTGGTAGGATGACTCCTTATGATGTCTAGATGAGAATTTCCCCATTTGGGTATGATCTGCCAACCATGATGACTGCCCGAGCCCAAAACCCGAAAACCTTTAGCAAAGGTCATATTTATTGAGGAATTTCATAGTAACTTGGTGGGTTGACTTCATACAATGTCTAGATGAGAACGTCCCCCTTTGGACGTGATTGGGCAACTGTGACGGCAACAGGAGGCAAAGCCCGAAAACCTTTAGCACAGTCTAGAGGTCATATTTATGAAGTGATTTCAATTGTAACTTGGCAGGATGACTCCAAATAATGTCTAGATGAGAACGTCCCATTTTGATCGCGGTCATGCAGCCTTGACGGGTGCCCGAGCCCAAAAACCTTTAGCATAGGCAAAAGGTCATATTTATGGAAGGATTTCATTGTAACCTGTTAGGTTGACTCCATATAATGCCTAGATGATGGCATCCCTTTTCGGTCGTGATTGGTTAGTTGTGATGGCTACAAGTGCCCGAAGCCCAAAAACCTTGAGCACAGTCTACAGGTCATATTTATGAAGGGATTTCATTGTAACTTCTTAGGATCACTCCAGATGATGCTCAGATGAGATTGTCCCCTATGGTTGCGATCATTCACCCATGATGGCTGCCCGAGCCCGAAGCCCGAAAACCTTTAGCACAGTCTACAGGTCATATTTATGAAGGGATTTCATTGTAACTTGGTAGGTTAACTTCATATAATGTCTAGATGAGAACGCGCGATTAAGGCTTCCACGTTTAGACAAAATTGTAAACGTTTAAACGACTGACTGTAAACGAAACGGAAACGTTTACATGTACTAACAATGCAAGTAGTCAATATTTGATAGAAGTGTGTAATAATACACAGTAAGTTCATCATATCTTTGCGTACAGGGCATACAATTTATGTTACTGAGACAGCCGATTTACAGTTCGTCCAAAAACGACGTAGACGAACGATCACAGCATGCAGATGCCGAAGGCAAAGTCGCTCGATCTATGGGGGTGGGGGGCTGGGTGATTCTCCCCCAGGTAAATTTTGAAATTTATGGGGGTCTCTGAGCTCATTTTGGTGGGTTCGGGGTGAAATTCCTTGTGTTTTTTCAAACAGTAATGTTGGAGCGAGTTTCCATGGCACACAATAGTGACAATACCGGACTTGAGAGTGGAATGCAATGTCGCAAAAATAAACAAAGTCTACAAACCATGCAGGGGAATCCAAATTTTCAAACACCGCAAGTGCCAGTCTGTCTGTCAAACTCCATAAATCGATCCTAAGATCATCCCATGTGTGAATAATAAATTAATAATCCATGTCAGGTGAACGAAATCATCGAGAACAATTGTGTATCACTTTGGGAATATACATGTAAATCCGAATAAATTGAAACATCCCACACATGTTTCGAAGGAAACACCAAAGATAAGCATGTGCCATGTGGCTCACGTGACTGTGTCACATATGATATCACATGATTTGAAGATGATTTCGTCCGGTTACTGTGGCGGCGGCGCCAGTCGGAACCAGTACACAGTTTTTCTGAAGCATTATCAAAATATTGCATTGCAAAGTTGGAAATTTTTTTTTTGTTTCTTTGACTTTCTGCATTAATCAATACTCTATTAAAACTTCATTCCGTGTACACGTTTACCAGAACTGTAAACGTTTAATGCCCATGAACGAAACGTTCATGTTTACACGTGTAAACGTGGAAGCCTTACGCGCGATCATTCACCCATGATGGCTGCCCGAGCACAAAGCCCGAAAACCTTTAGCACAGTCTACAGGTCATATTTATGAAGGGATTTCATTGTAACCTTGTAGGTTAACTTCATATAATGTCTAGATGAGAACGTCCCCTTTTGGACATGATTGGGCAACTGTGACAGCTAAAGGTGCCTGAAGCCCGAAAACCTTGAGCATCCCCTTTTGGTCGTGATTGGTCAACTGTGATGGCTACAGGTGCCCGAAGCCCGAAAACCTTGAACACAGTCTACAGGTCATATTTATGAAGGGATTTCATTGTAACTTCGCAGGATCACTCCAGATGATGCCCAGATGAGATTATCCCCTTTGGTTGCGATCATTCAACCATGATGGCTGCCTGAAGCCCAAAAACCTTTAGCACAGTCTAAGGTCATATTTATGAAGGGATTTCATTGTAACTTGGTAGGTTGACTTCATATAATGTCTAGATAAGAACGTCCCCTTTTGGACACGTTTGGGCAACTGTGATGGCTTCAGGGGCCCAAAGCCCGAAAAACTTTAGAACAGTCTACAGGTCATAATTATGAAGGGATTTTATTGTAGCTTGGTAGGATGACTCCAAATAGTGTCCAGATGAGAAGGTCCCCTTTTGGTCACGATCATTCAGCCTTGATGGCTGCCCGAACCCAAAAACCTTTAGCATAGTCTGTAGGTCGTATTTATGGAAGGATTTCATTGTAACTTGTTAGGTTGACTCTATATAATGCCTAGATGATGACATCCCCTTTCGGTCGTGGTTGGTCAACTGTGATGTCAACAGGTGGCTGAAGCCCAAAAATCTTGAGCACAGTCTACAGGTCATATTTATAAAGGGATTTCATTGTAACTTCATAGGATCACTCCAGATGATGTCCAGATGAGAATGTTCTCTTTTGGTTGCGATCATTCAACTATGATGGCTGCCCAAGCCTAAAGCCCGAAAACCTTTAGCACAGTCTTCAGATCATATTTATGAAGGGATTTCATTGTAACTTTGTAGGTTGACTTCATGTAATGTCTAGATGAGAACAGCCCCTTATGGACACTATTAGGCAACTGTGTTGGCTACAGGGGCCCAAAGCCCAAAAATCTTAAGCACACTCTACAGGTGATATTTATGAAGGGATTTCATTGTACCTTGGTAGGATGACTCTAAATAATGTCTAGATGAAAACGTCCCCTTTTGGTCGCGATCATTCAGCCTTGATGGCTGCCCGAACCCAAAACCCCAAAACCTTTAGCATAGTCTATTGGTCATATTTATGGAAGGACTTCATTGTAACCCGTAAGTTTGACTCCATATAATGCCTAGATGATGACATCCCCTTTTGGTCGTGATTGGTCAACTGTGACTGCTTCAGGGGCCCGAAGCCCAAAAACCTTGAGGACAGTTTACAGGTCATATTTATGAAGGGATTTCATTGTAACTTTGTAGGATCACTCCAGATGATGCCCAGATGAGATTGTCCCCTTTTGGTTGCGATCGTTCAACCATGATGGCTGCCAGAGCCCAAAGCCCAAAAACCTTTAGCACAGTCTACAGGTCGGATTTATGGAGGGATTTCATTGTAACTTGGTAGGTTGACTTCATATAATGTCTTGATGAGAATGTCCCCATTGGACGCAATTGGGAAACTGACGGCTACAGGGGCCCAAAGCCCGAAAACCTTTAGCACAGTCTGCAGTGCATATTTATGAATGTAACTTGATAGGATGACTCATTTTGGAATAATTTCACTGTAATTTGGTAACTTTTGTTGATATACGTTAACTGTGAGGGCCACACTTATTAACTGTGAGGTCATATTAACCCACCCCTCAGATCTTTAGTACAGTGTACACCTCATATTATTTTTATCATAAACATAGCATACAGGGAACAGAAATGAACATATTCCCAATTATCACAATTCTTGTCTTATTTCATAATCCTTTCATAAACATTGAACATTATCCTTTTCATCAAACACAACACACAAGTTAAGCTACAGTGTCATTGACACTTTCATTTGTCTGTTCACCTCGTATCTCTGGTTTGGGGTTAGTGACTCTCCGTGAAATTTGGAATGAAGATTCTTTATGGGAATAGATTTCACAGTATCATAGTTCATTTCTTCTCGTCATTGTTTGGCAGTATGCAATGTGGCTTGCCCCCACCCACCCTCTTGTTTGTTAGCTCACCTGACTGAAAGTCAGTGTGAGCTTTTGCCATCACTTGGCATCCATTGTCCGTTAACTTTTGCAACTTGGTTTTGTCCTTCAAAACAACTAACCCAAACCCAAATAAATTTGACATACAGTATATTGGAGGTATCCTCTTTCCAGTTTGTTAAAATTAACTCGGTGCCCCCACTGGGGTGGAGTGATGCCCCAAAAACATAAATTTCTCCTTAAATCTTCATCTTATGAACCACCAGTCAGAATGCTGTGATATTTGGTGTGTTAGCTCCTGACCTTTGGTACTCAAGATTCAAGTTTGTTCAAAGAAATTTTCTCGGTCAATATTTGGGCTCGCTTCAGGAGGATCCCTATTTTGTGTGCCGCCCAAAATTTCTATTTTCCGAACCGAGAGGCCGATTTGAACTAAATTTGCTGTGATGTATTATTGGGTCCCAAGTACTTGATTCATGCCATAAAAGATTTTCCTGCTGCACTGTGGGAACCTCAGGAGCTAAAAATAGAAAAAAATTCAAATGCCCATATCTCCAAAACTGCATGGCACTGAAACCTTTTGGTGTGAAGCTCCCTTAGGACCAATAGAAAGGAATGGTGAAAAAAATCACTATCGGTTTTGTCCCAAGGTACAGTTTAGGGACTTTCAAAAAATGCTGAGTCAGCATTATTTAACACTGAAGGTAATGGGAAAAATATAAAATAATCTTTTTCTCCCCAACCACTGCTCCAAAAGCTTTCATATTTCATATATAACATCTATGGAAGATTGATTCACGTGGTTGTTGAAATTTAACCCCTGGGTCCATATTTGGGCACTCTACAGGAGCCCAAATGTTCAAATTAGTGCAATATGAGGGATATTCTTTAAAAATCTACTTCTCCAGATCCACTTTTGATATTTGGTATACAGTATCCTTAGGGAAGGGAGATTCAGGTTTGTTCAAGTCAAATCCCTGGGTTCATATTTGGGTTGCCAGTGGGAGCCCAAATTGTACCTTTGTTCAATATGAGGAATATTCTTTAAAAATCTTCTTCTCCAGATCCAGCAGTCAGATTATTTTGATATTTGGTGTACAACACCTCTGGGAGGGTTAGATTGAAGGTTGTTCAAATCAGGTCCCTGGGTTAATATTTGTGCTTTTTATTGAAGCCCAAAGTTTAACTTTGTCAGATATGAGAAAATGTCTTGAAAATTCTTCATTTTTAGATCCACCAGTGAAAATCCTTTCATATTTGGTATGTTACATCTCGAGGGGTGTCAAATTCAAGTTTATTAGTCCCCTACTGGCATCGCCAGAGGGGACTCTAGGTTTTCACTCTGTCCATCCGTTGTCTGTAGGTCTGTCAGTCACACTTTAGTTTTCTGGAGTTTTTTTGGAAACGCTTCAACGGAATGATTTCATTTTTGGTAAACTACTATAGAACGATGACTTACAGATCAAGTTTGAGTTTCGTGCTGATTGCATTATTCTTGTGTGATTTACTGCCCTTGGAAATATGGAAAAGCACCAAAATTTCAGTTTTTCAGAGTTTTTTTGGTAACGCTTCAACGGAATGATTTAATTTTTGGTAAACTACTATAGAACGATGACTTACAGATCAAGTTTCAGTTTCAGGCTGATTGCATTATTCTTGTGTGAGTTATGGCCCTTGCAAATATGGAAAAGCACCAAAATATCAGTTTTCCGGACTTTTTTTGAAAATGCTTCAACGGAATGATTTCATTTTTGGTAGCCTACTACAGAACGATGACTTACAGATCAAGCTTGAGTTTCATGCTGATTGCCTTATTCTTGTGTGAGTTATGGTCCTTGGAAATATGGAAAAGTGCCAAAATATCAGTTTTCCGGACTTTTTCTGGAAGCGCTTCAACAGAATGATTTCATTTTTGGTAACCTACTATAGAACGATGAGTTACAGATCAAGTTTCATTTACACTCTGTCCATCCATCCATCCATCCATCAGTCTGTCAGTCAGTCTGTCGGTCATACTTTAGTTTTCCGGACTTTTTTTGAAACGCTTCAACGGAATGATTTCATTTTTGGTAACCTACTATAGAACGATGACTTACCGATCAAGTTTCATTTGTACTCTGTCCATCCGTCAGTCTGTCAGTCAGTCTGTCAGTCATACTTTTGTTTTCCGGACTTTTTTTGGAAATGCTTCAACCGAATGATTTCATTCTTGGTAACCTACTATAGAACGATGACTTACAGATCAAGTTTGAGTTTCATGCTGATTACATTATTCTTGTGTGAGTTATGGCCCTTGGAAATATGGAAAAGCGCCAAAATATCTTCTGGACTTTTTTTTGTAAATGCTTCAGCAGAATTCATGCTGATCACATCTAGGTTGTAACATTTGTATAATTATTAAAGCTCATTAGTCCGGTAGGGGATATTGTTTTGCTTCAGCGATACTCTTGTTGAAATCGAGTTGCTTGTTTTTTTCTTGTTTTTAGCTCAACTTTGGCCATGGCCAGTTGTCTGTTGTCCGTCCGGCCGTCTGTCCGTCTGTCAACAATTCAATTCGGCTCGGGCTAGTGACTGTATTTACGAACCGATCTTTACGAAAATTCTTGGGTATCTTTGTTATGACTGTGGGACGAGAACGAGTGTTTTGGGGTCCGATCTGAAATTCAAGTTGGGTGCCAGCCGCCATTTTGTACCGACTATGCAGAAATCCGTTTTTTTTGTACAGAACTTCCATATGAAAGTGCTGATTTGAATAATTTTTTGTATGAATGTTTAGTACCATGGGATACATCACATATAATACGGGGTTTTTTCTCGTACATAAATTATGCAAATTAGACTAACTTTGATGTATTTAGTGTTACTTTCAGCACTGTAAGTGCAAATGCCAATACGGCTCGGGCTAGAGGCCGTATTTATAAACCGATCTTTACGAAACATCTTGGGTACCTTTGGTATCATCGTGGGACAAGAATGAGGGTTTTTGGGTGCAGTCCAAAATTCAAGATGGCCGATGGCAGCCATTTTGTACAAAATTAGGTGCAATCAGATTTTTGCACAGAACTTCTATATGAAAGTGCTGACTTGAATAATTTTTTGTATGAATGTTTAGTACCATGGGATACATCACATATAATACAGGTTTTTTTCTCGTACAGAAATTATGCAAATTAGATGAACTTTGATTTTTTCAGTGCTACTTTCACACAGTGAGTACACATGTCAATACGGCTCGGGCTAGAGGCTGTATTTATCAACCGATCTTCACGAAACTTCATGGGTACCTCTGTTATCACCTTGGGATGAGAACGAGTGTTTCTTAGTGCGGTCCAAAATTCAAGATGGCTGCCAGTGGCCATTTCGTACCGAAATTAGTTCTAATCAGTTTTTTGTACACAACTTTTATACGGCTCAGTCCTAGAGTCCATATTTATGAACCGATCTTTACGAAACATCTTGGGTACCATTGTTATCACCGTAGGATGAGAACGAGTGTTTTGGGGTGTGGTCCAAAATTCAAGTTGGCCACGAGCAACCATTGTGTACCAAAATTAGTGCAATCAGTCTTTTGTACAGAACTTTTGTATGAAAGTTCTGATTTGAATAAATTTTTGTATGAATGTTTAGTAAAATGGAATACATCACATACAGTACGGGTTTTGGGGTGCCTTTGTTATCACTGTGCTATGAGAACAAATATTATGGGGTTCAGTCAGACCCACTCTTGGACTCACAGATTTCTTTTCTAGTTTAGCATCTGACTGTCACCCACCTTTACAATACTTTACCTATAAATTTGTTACAGGCTATGGTCTGTATTTATGTACAGACCATTACAATACTTTATATGTACCTTTGTTATCAGGTCATTTCCTAGATGTTTACCATTGCTGTGTCACATACTATACATGTACATGTCTTTGTCTTGACAAGTTGAGCAACAGTGTCATTGACACTTTCATTTTATTTTGTGAAGACCTTAGATCGCTTAATATGGCAATGTGAAAACAAGTGAATTACCCTTTACCCCAGCAGGGGAATGGGCAATGATTGGGGGGGGGGGGGGGGGGAGGGGGCAGACATAGTTGGGTCAACAAAAAATCAAAAATTTCAAACTTTACCCCAGAGAAACTTGTGCATGTTCCAGTTTTGACGGGTACATGTTGCTGCGCCAGGCGGTGCTCTTGTTTTCCTTTAAAATGAACCAGATAAAATCTGTTTGTGAACTCTTTGCCTTGTGTTAACATTAATAACAACTGCTTATGAAAGAAAACTCTCCATGTATTTGCTGTCTCACACACCATTCTTTTCTGCCACTGTGTTTCGCCAACAGTTTTCGCAAAACACATTCTCATAATATTCAATATGTTTGCCTTTTCCACAACATGGGCGTGCAGGATGATTTTTAGCTCAACTTTGGCGAAGCCAAATTTGAGCTTATGCCATGGCCCGTCGTCCGTCTGTCCGCCTGGCTGTCTGTCTGTCTGTCCGTCAACAATTGGATACGGCTCGGCCTAGAGGCCGTATTTATGAACCGATCTTTACGAAACTTCTTGGGTACCTTTGTTATGACCGTGGGATGAGAACAAGTGTTTTGGGGTTTGGTCCGAAATTCAAGATGGCTGCCAGCTGCCATTTTGTACCGACGATGCAGAAATCTATTTTTTGTACAGAACTTCCATATGAAAGCTATGATTTGAATAATTTTTTGTATGAATGTTTAGTACCATGGGATACATCACATATAATACGGGTTTTTTTCTCGTGCGTAAATTATGCAAATTAGACTAACTTTGATGTTTTTTGGTGTTACTTTCAGCACTGTAAGTGCAAATTCCAATACGGCTCGGGCTAGAGGCCGTATTTATGAACCGATCTTTACGAAGTTCCTTGAGTACCTTTGTTATCACCGTGGGACGAGAACGAGTGTTTTGGGGTCCGGTCCGAAATTCAAGATGGCCGATGGCAGCCATTTTGTACAAAATTTGGTGCAATCAGATTTTTGCACAGAACTTCCATATGAAAGCGCTGATTTGAATAATTTTTTGTGTGAATGTTTAGTACCATGGGATACTTCACATATAATACGGGTTTTTTTCTCGTGCAGAAATTATGCAAATTAGATGAACTTTGATTTTTTCAGTGCTACTTACACACAGTAAGTACACATGTCAATACGGCTCAGGCTAGAGTCTGTATTTATGAACTGATCTTCACGAAACGTCTTGGGTACCTTTGTTATCACCTTGGGACGAGAACGAGTGTTTCTGGGTGCGGTCCAAAATTCAAGATGGCTGCCAGTGGCCATTTTGTACCGAAATTTGGTCTAATCAGTTTTTTGTACACAACTCCTATATACGGCTCAGGCTAGAGGCCGTATTTATGAACCGATCTTTACGAAACTTCTTGTGTACCTTTGTTATCACCATGGGATGAGAACAAGTTTTTTTGGGTGTGGTCCAAAATTCAAGATGGCCACCAGCAGCCATTTTGTACCAAAATTAGTGCAATCAGTCTTTTGTGCAGGACTTCTGTATGAAAGTTCTGATTTGAATATATTTTTGTATGAATGTTTAGTAACATGGAATACATCACATATAGTACTGGTTTTTTTCTCGTGCAGAAATTATGCAAATTAGATGAACTTTGATTTATTCAGTGCTACTTATACACTGTAAGTGTCAATACGGCTCGAGCTAGAGGCATGAACCGATCTTCACAAAACTTGTTGGGTACCTTTGTTATCTCCTTGGGACGAGAACGAGTGTTTCTGGGTGCAGTCCAGAATTCAAGATGGCTGCCAGTGGCCATTTTGTACCGAAATTAGGTCCAATCAGTTTTTTGTCACAACTTCTACACAGCTGATATTTGTGAAGTGATCTTCACGAAACTTCTTGGGTACCTTTGTTTTCACCTTGGGACAGGAATCAGTGTGTTTTGGGGTGCCTTTGTTATCACTGTGCTATGAGAACAAATATTTTGGGGTTCAGTCAGACCCATGTGGGACTCTTCTTGGGATTTCTTTTCTAGTTTAGCATCTGACTGTCACCCACCTTTACAATACTTTACCTATACATTTGTTACAGGCAACGGTCAGTATTTATGTACAGACCGTTACAATACTTTATATGTACCTTTGTTATCAGGTCATTACCTAGATGTTTGTCATTGCTGTGTCACATACTATACATGTACATGTCTTTGTCTTGACAAGATGAGCTACAGTGTCATTGACACTTTCATTTTCTCTGTGTTTCTACATTATCAGATTGAGAATGAATAGTGTTGGTACACTGCGGCGAAACACGATTTGCCCAACCTTTTAAATTGCAACTATACCATATTACATAATAACATTAAGTGCAGCCACAGGCAGGAAACATGACAAGTGTGAAGCTCAGCTCAAATACACCCGGACGTCGCTATTAGTATTATACAGGCTTAAATACACCCGGACGTTGCTATTAGTATTATGCAGGATTAACCCTTCATCCAACGCAGACGATATCAAAATTTATTATTTTAAATATCAATTTTTAACATTTTTCAAAAAATTTCAACCAAACCATATCATGTGATCCCTCATTGCAACAAGCTCAATGAGCTCGTTCCAAAGAGGGGTCACATGGATTGGTTTTGTTGAAATTTTTGAAAAACTATTATTTTCAGCTGTTGAATTTGCATATTACGTGGGCGAATGTGGCCGATTCATTGGGTAAAGGGTTAAGAGCGCATTAACATGTATGAAATTGCGACTTGAAAACGTGACATGAGCTTGAGAGTCCCATCAACTGAAATTGGAAAGCGTCTGGTAAAAAGCGCGCAAAGAAATCATAATTAATTGTGTTTTATATGGATACAAATGAGAAATAACATTTCCCAATAGCCTTCTCAAAGTTGAACTTAGTGAAGTCTACACACCTAGTCCACCCAACTGGAGCTGGAGTTAAAACATTAAATAAAACACACTTCCGCAAATTCATCCTATGCTAGCAATGTGTGTTGAAATATTTCACATAATCCAAATCACTTGGCCAAATCGTCCAGATACATCCCAACCGTCCCACATATATTTCACCTATGCAATCTCCCTCCAGTTTTTTTTCACCTGGTTCGTGGGGTGTTTCATTCTCAGTGGTATTTGGGACTTTTTAAAAAAAATTCAACCTCAATCAGAGAAGAAATGCTTTTGAGACCCAAACCTCTTGGTTTTTTCACAACTTTTGAAACGCCCCCAATTTAGTCAGTAGCTAATTGTAGATAGTTATTAAAAACAAGCTATTAATTGAAAATAGAATATGGTTTCATTTTTGGAATTCACTAAAAACAAACCCAACGAGGGTTTTTAAACTGATTTTGAATAGTACTGGCTGGTTTTGACCATTACATTGGGTAAAGAGTTGATATAAATGATATTTACATTAAGGCCGTCCGTCGTCCATGAACATGGTGTTTGCGTCTTCTCCTCCCAAACTGCTGAACCAATTTAATTGATATTTGAGATAATAGTTTGTTATGACATCGCAATTTGATTTTGTTCAAATCAAGTTGCCTCGCCCATTGGTAGGGCCACACCCAGAAAATGTGCTGAAATCTTAAAAAAAATCTTCTTCTCATGAACCAGCAGTAGCAGAGACTTGAAATTTGGTGTGCAGCTTTCTTTTGAGGTGTAGACTCAGATTTGTTCAAGAGAAGTTTGTGGGGCTATATTTGGCGTCGTAATGGGAGGGGCAAGAATATTTGCCCCTCCCAAAATTTCTATTTTCCAAACCGAGAGGCAAATTTGGACCAAATTTGATATTAGGGCTTATTGGGTCTTTAGTACTTAATTTATGCAAAAAAAACTTTTCACGTTGCCCCATGGGAACCGCAGGAGCTAAGAATAAAAAAAAATGAAAATGCCCATATCTCCAAAACTACACAGCACTGAGAATTCTTATTTGTTGTGAAGCTTCCTTAGGACCAATAGAATGGAATGATAAAAAAAATTGCCATCGGTTTTATCATGGGGTACTTTTTGGGGACTTTGAAAAAGTGCTGAGTCAGCTTTTTAGTCGAGTTGTGACGAAGTCAAACTCGACTTATAGTTTGGTGAATGGCGGGGCGGGCGGCGGGCGGGGCGGGCGTAAACAATTGGTTTCCGGATGATAACTTGATAGTGGTTCAACTCACATTCATTAAACTTCATACATAGGTTGGTCTTGGTGGGAGGAAGAACCCTATTGATTTTGGACATGCTACGTCGAAGGTCAAGGTCACAGTGACCTTGAACATAGTAAATCTTAAACAATTGGTTTCCGGATGATAACTTGATAATGGTTCAACTCACATTCATGAAACTTCATTGGTAGATTGGCCTTGGTGAAGGGAAGAACCCTATTGATTTTGGACTCGCTACGTCAAAGGTCAAGGTCACAGTGACCTTTAACATAGTATATCGCAACAATTGGTTTCCGGATGATAACTTGATAGTGGTTCAACCTAGAGTCATGAAACTTCATAGGTGTGTTGGCCTTGGTGTGAGGAAGAACCCTATTGATCTTGGACTCACCAGGTCAAAGGTCAAGGTCACAGTGACCTTGAACATAGTATATCGCAACAATTGGTTTCCGGATGATAACTTGATAGTGGTTCAACCTAGAGTCATGAAACTTTATAGGTGTGTTGGCCTTGGTGCGAGGAAGAACCCTATTGATCTTGGACTCACCAGGTCAAAGGTCAAGGTCACAGTGACCTTGAACATAGTATATCGCAACAATTTGTTTCCGGATGATAACTTGATAGTGGTTCAACCTAGAGTCATGAAACTTTATAGGTGTGTTGGCCTTGGTGCGAGGAAGAACCCTATTGATCTTGGACTCACCAGGTCAAAGGTCAAGGTCACAGTGACCTTGAACATAGTATATCGCAACAATTGGTTTCCGGATGATAACTTGATAGTGGTTCAAGTCACATTCATCAAACTTCATACATAGGTTGGTCTTGGTGGGAGGAAGAACCCTATTGATTTTGGACATGCTACGTCAAAGGTCAAGGTCACAGCGACCTTGAACATAGTATATCACAACAATTGGTTTCCGGATGATAACTTGATAGTGGTTCAACCTAGAGTCAAAAAACTTTACAGACGTGTTGGCCTTGGTGCGAGGAAGAACCCTATTGATGTTGGACTCACCTGGACAAAGGTCAAGGTCACAGTGACCTTGAACATAGTATATCGCAACAATTGGTTTCCGGATGAGAACTTGATAGTGGTTCAACCTAGAGTCATGAAACTTCACAGGTGTGTTGGCCTTGGTGCGAGGAAGAACCCTATTGACCTTGGACTCGCCAGGTCAAAGGTCGAGGTCACAACTCGACATTGGATCGGTGATCCTGAGCGGCATTTTTTTTTTAATGCTGTGGGTAATGGGAAAAACATACAAGACTACTTTTCTCCCAAACCACTGCTCCAAAAGCTCTCAAATTTCACATATAACATCTTTGGAAGATTGTTTCACATGTTTATTGAAATCAATTTCCTGGGTCGATATTTGGGCTCTCTATGGGAGCCCAAATATTTAAATTAGTGCAGTATGACGAGTATTTTTTAGCTCATCTGACTGAAAATCAGGGTGAGCTTTTCTTATCACTTGTCGTCCCTCGTCTGTCGTCTGTCGTCCGTCGCCCGTCGTCCTGCGTGAAGGTGGTGTTTAAGCCTCTTTCTCCTAAACCACTGGCCACATTTGAATTAAATTTCATATAAGTAGTGGTTATACAGGGGCATTTTTATTTTTATCCAAAATAGGTTACGGCTCATATTGAGCAGAGGTTTGGGGAAAAAATGGCCAAATTTTTTGAAAATCTTCTAATGATCCACCAGTAGCAGAGACTTGATATGTGGTTTCCAGAGTCCTTTTGAGGTTTAGAATCAAGTTTGTTCAAGAGAAGTTTGTCGGGCATTATTTGCCTTCGTTATGGGAGGGGCAAAAATTTTGGCCACGCCTAAAATTTCTATTTTCAAAACCGAAAAAAAAATTTCCCATTGCCCCATGGGAACCTCGGGAGCTAAAAATAGGAAAAACCTTAAAACTGCCATATCTCCAAAACTACACGGCACAGAGAATTCTTATTTTGTATAAAGCTTACTTTTATCCAGTAGAATAGAATGGTTAAAATAAATCCCTATCGGTTTGATCACAAGGTACTTTTTTCAGGACTTTGAAAAAGTGCCGAGTCTGCACTTTTCAACACTGTAGGCAATGGGAAAAAGATTAAAAAATCTTCTCCAGATCCAACAGGCAGAATCTTTTCATATTTGGTATGCAACATTGTAGGGTGGATCTGATTCAAGTTTGTTCAAATCGGCTCCCTGGATTCATATTTGGGCTCACTATAGAAGCCCGAATTCGAACTTAGTGCATTTCAGGCAAATTTCTTAAAAAATCTTCTTCTCCAGATCGAGCAGGCAGAATCTTTTGATATTTGGTATGCAACATTGTGGGGTGGATCTGATTCAAGTTTTTTCAAATCGGCCCCCTGGGTTTATATTTGGGCTCAGTATAGAAGGTCGAATTCGAACTTAGTGCATTTCAGGCAAATTTCTTCAAAAATCATCTTCTCCAGATCCAGCAGGCAGAATCTTTTGATATTTGGTATGCAACATTGTGCAGTTGATCTGATTCAAGTTTGTTCAAATCGGCCCCCTGGATTCATATTTGGGCTCACTATAGAAGCCCAAATTCGAACTTAATGCATTTCAGGCAAATTTCTTTAAAAATCTTCTTCTCCAGATCCAGCAGGCAGAATCTTTTGATATTTGGTATGCAACATTGTGGGGTGGATCTGATTCAAGTTTGTTCAAATTGGCCCCCTGGATTCATATTTGGGCTCATTATAGAAGCCCGAATTCGAACTTAGTGCATTTCAGGCAAATTTCTTCAAAAATCATCTTCTCCAGATCCAGCAGGCAGAATCTTTTGATATTTGGTATGCAGCATTGTGGGGTGGATCTGATTCAAGTTTGTTCAAATCGGCTCCCTAGATTCATATTTGGGCTCACTATAGAAGCTCGAATTCGAACTTAGTTCATTTCAGGCAAATTTCTTTGAAAATCTTCTTCTCAAGATCCAGCAGGCAGAATCTTTTGATATTGGGTATGCGCCATGCTTGGGGGGGGGGGGCGGGGGGGGGGTGGGAGGTAGATTCAAGTTTGTTCAAGCCAAGTCCCTGGGTTCATATTTGGATTCACTGTGGTAGCCCGAATTATAACTTAGTTCAAAATGAGGAATTTTTCTTTAAAAATCTTCTTCAGATCCAGCTGTCGGAATGTTTTGATATTTGATTTGCAGCATCCTTAGGGGGGTGAGATTCAAGTTTGTTCAAGCCATGTCCCTAGGTCCATATTTGGACTCACTGTGGGAGCTTGAATTGTAACATAGTTCAAAATGAGGAATTTTCTTTAAAAATCTTCTTCTTCAGATCCAGCAGTCGGAATGTTTTGATATTTGGTGTGCAGCATCCTTAGGGGGGTGAGATTCAAGTTTGTTAAAGTCAAGTCCCTGGGTTCATATATGGGCTCCCTGTGGGAGATGGAATTATAACTTAAAAATCTTCTTTTTTTAGCTCATCTTGACAAAGTCAAGCTGAGCTAATCTCATCGCTTCCCGTCCGTCGTCATCAACACCATGTTTTGGTCTTCTCCTCCAAAGCCACTGGGCCAATTGAAGTGAAAATTTGTGTGAGTGATGGTCCCAAAGGGCATTTCATTCTTGTTCAACTCAGCATGCCCAGCCCCATAGGGAGGGAGTGGGGGAAAATGCACCAAAATATTTTAAAAATCTTCTCAAGAACCAGTGTGTACAATGACTTGATATTTGCTATGGAGCTTCCATATGAGGTGTAGAATCAAATTGTTCAAACGAAGTTTGTGAAGTAATATTTGGCTTTGTAATAGGAGGGGTAAGATTTTTGGCCCCGCCCAAAAATTTCTATTTTCTGAACCGATGGTCCAGTATGAACCAAATTTGGTTTGTGGTAGTATTGGGTCATAAGTACTTGACCCCATGCAAAAAAAAAATTCCCGCATCTCCATGGGAACCCTGGGAGCTAAAAATAGAAATATTTTCAAACCGCCATATTTCACGGAACAGAGAGCTTTTATTTGGTATGAAGTATCCTTTGACAGTAGAATTGAATGGTAAAAAAAAAATTGCCATCGGTTATGTTAGGGTGTCTGTGATGGGCATCGAAAAAATGCTGAGTCAGCATATTTGCAAAAATTTTTAAAAATCTTTTCTCCAGAACCAATCATCAGAATCTTTTGATATTTGGTATACAGCATTCATAGGGGGGTCAGATAAAAGTTTGTTGAAATAAAGCTCATTGGTTCATATTTGTGCTCTCTACAGGGGCCCGAAGTTTTACATAGGGTAATATGGGGGAATATTCTTTAAAAATCTTCTTCTTCAGAACCACCAGTCAGAATCTTTTAATATTTGGTATACATCATTGTTATGAGGGTCAGATTCTAACCAAAATCTGGAATTTTTTTTTTTTTTTTTATGCGTTTCGGTCAATTTTAAGACAAAAAAATTATTTTTTTTTACACTGAAAAATTTGGGGTCTGGGTGGGACTTTAGACCCAAATCCAGAAATTAGTTTTTTGGTTTTTTTATGCGTTTTAAGAAGAAAAAAAGAATTTAGGCTGAAAATATTTTGTTTGGGAAAAAAATCTGTTTTTTAATGGCGTTTATCTCAATTTTGGGACGAAAAAGTACAGAAACTGAAAATAGAAGGAAAATCCTGTGTATTGTTGGGCACAATCGCTTCATCTAATTGGTATATGCTTTTTCTTAGGAGGGGCGTATGCAACTTATTCAAGTCCCTGGTTTGATATTTAGATTACCATGTCAGGTAAGCGCCCGCAGGCCCCCTGGGGCCTCTTGTTCAGTTAGAAATGGAATGTTTTTTTTGCCAGAAATGTGACTAACCCTGTGCAGTGCACAGGGTTAGTCACACTTTCTGGTTATAAAAAATTGGTAACTGCCATAATGCCATATCACATGCTACATGAAAATATATGACTAATGCTGTAAAAATGCTTTGGGTAAGTTAGTTACATGTCGTTACATATGGTGCTGGATTCAAGGAAAGTGAATTCCAAAAATGAAAACATATTCTATTTTCAATTAATAGTGTGTTTAAATTAAACTGATCATGGTATGCCCCAAGTTCTTCCCACCCTATCTCTATCTCTTATTAGCTTAACTTGACAAAGTCAAGATAAGCTATTGCCATCACGCGTGCAGAAGTCTGTTAGTCCTGTGAGTCTGTTCACATTTTCCTTTAGCATGGGCTACACCCCGCAGTTCTTGTCTGATCGTCACAAAATTTCATATGCAGGTTTGGGGGTCATGTCTAGATGATAACGTCCCCTTTTGGTCGCGATCGGTCAACCGGTATGGCTGCCCAAGCCCAAAACTCGAAAACCATTAGCACAGTCTACAGGTCGTATTTATGAAGGGATTTCATTGTAACTTGGAAGGATGCCTCTGTATAATTCCTTGATGAGAACGTCCCCTTTTGGGCATGATCTGTCAACCGTGATGGCTGCCCAAGCTCAAAACCCAAAAACTTTTAGCACAGTCTACAGGTCATGTTTAATATGGAGGGATTTCATTGTAACTTGGTAGGATGACTCCTTATGATGTCTAGATGAGAATTTCCCCATTTGGACGTGATCTGCCAACTGTTAGAGATGAGCCGATTAGTAAAATGCCCCATAAGACGAATGCCGATTATTTTAGACAACAATTGGCCGATACCGAATGCCGATGTCAGATGGTTTCTTTATTATTCAAGCTGACAGCAGAAACTGGGTGATTTACCTTAATCAGAATCCCCATCAACCCGGAAGATAACACACTTTTACCATACTGACTCGTGTCGAAGCCCATACTCGAGTCAAAGCCCACCCCCAAGTTTCAAATTGGACGAAAGTTGTTTGAGACAAGACGTCAAATTTACAGGCATCAAAATGGAAAAATAGCTGACTTGTTGCAACACTGTACTTACCAAATAGAACTGCAATACTGTATTATGCATATTTTTTGGCGTTGAGATTTTTGTGTTGTTAAATTCGTTTTTTTGTGTAATACATTATGTCTGTGTTCAGTGTAATAAGTCTTTATTAAAATATTATCCCAAGCAAAATTGACTTGTTTATTTTTTTGTCGACCTCGTTTTTGGAAGCTGTCACTTGTTTCAAATGAGAGTGCAGGCTGCTGTCAATAGTTGTCTGAAACACCGCCCACAACATATAGTTTTCACAGTTTTCACAGTGGTTGAATATCATCAGAAAGATACTGATTGAACACTGCCACTTTCAAGCGGGGCACAACTCATTGTAAAAGAACACGGCCCACTTTCGAGCATGCACATCTCATTGTGAAAAAACAGGTATTCAGATATTAATGAGAAAGTGGTAATTAAAAATAAAAAATAATTACAACTCTGGTATTTGAGAATTTTTTAACAATATAACCAGGAATATGATTTATGACATATTGGTTCAATAAATCATGCTCATTTATCATTTCATCATGCTCTGCAACATGTGAAGTTATGACTTTCAGTGTAAAATCAAATTTTCGAATTTGCCAAGGGAGGCAACTATTTTGTTATTCAGTTATTCATATTCCGCTGTGTAAATTTTATCTGGTCTTCATATGAAGAATTTTTTATTGATTTTGTGTGAAGCTTTATTTTGTTTTATTCATAATAAAATGTACATATTAAAAAAAACAGCTATTTTTAAACCAGACTATGTTTGCCTGTTTTCAAGGTGGGTGGTTTGCAGTGTTGATTGTCAACTTACGTCCATTTCTGGCTTCGAAAGTAACCTGTACAAAAAAAAAAAAAATGAAAACACCATATAGTTTTCTGCTTGTTTTATTCATTAAATTGAGGATTAAAAACCAGAAATCTGAACTGTATTACAAGATAATTATGAGAATTTTTAAAGCAAATTCTATAAAATTGGTAGGTGCCTAGGTGGTTTCCAAAGAAACGTAACATACCCAGTGGATACTTACTTGTCTTATATCGACAATTTCCGACGCATCCCAACGTGACTTGCAAGCACTAAGCCCCCCCCCTCCCCCCCCCCCCCCCCCCCCCATCACCACCACTTTGCAATTTATCCACTGCAAGCACCCCTGGGCTTCGACATGAGTCAGTACGGTATTACTCACTTAAATAAATTAAATAACAGACATCAAAGGGTTAATTTTATGTCAATGAAGCACCACCAGTGCAGAATATTTTCGATTTAAAATAAACAGCTAACAACTGAGTCGAGAACTCATCACGTGCATCGTCGTGGTAAATTGTGTTCTGAACCTTTGATGCGGTTTACATCAACAATGGAAACAATTCATTTTCAAAGTCGGGTCTTTGCCGAATCGCCCCCTACACAGGCTTTGAAGTCGACTATCAGTTATTTGGAAGAAAATGTTTAGTGAAAATCAAAGCCGTTGTTGGAAACCACACGTTTTAAAGTGGGAGTTTCTTTTCGGTAAACTCATATATGGGATTGTGTCACACGAGTTATGACGTTGCACTGCATTATCTATTTTTATCATGTGCTCCACACAATTCAACATGAGAAAAATTCAGTGGCTTCGTGTTGATAAATCCCACCCCCGAATGGCCCGATATTAAACTTTTTGCACCCAAACCTTTCACAATTAACATGGATTACTAATATGGAGGAATTATCTGTCCAATATATATTTAATGAGACGATGAGCGTGGTTGAAAGAAATATTGCAACATTTTGCAGAATGAAGTACAGTTTGGGCAGTGAAGAGAGTCCGTATTCACATGATAGATAAAAAACAACTCAGTACACAGTTACACAATCAGAATCTTTAATATAATATTCTGCCTTTTCTTTCACGAACCATCATTTACATTGTATCAGTAACAGACGAGTTACGTACCGATCGCTTGCCACTGGTTGCCCCATGAAGTGGAAGAAAGTTCATCCATAACACTTTCACTGAGTTTCAGACAATCGGCGAGGACCGATGTTGAATCATGAGTGCTGATGGTGAACCGATGGGTGCTTATCGGCCGAGTGCCGATGTTGCACCGATTAATCGTCTCATCTCTACCAACCGTGACGACTGCCCGAGCCAAAATCCGAAAACCTTTAGCACAGTCTACAGGTCATATTTATTGAGGAATTTCATTGTAACTTGGTGGGTTGACTTCATATAATGTCTAGATGAGAAAGTCCCCTTTTGGACGTGATTGGGCAACTGTGACGGCTACAGGGGCCTGAAGCCCAAAAACCTTTAGCACAGTCTACAGGTCATAATTATGAAGGGATTTCATTGTAACTTGGTAGCATGACTCCAAATAATGTCTATATGAGAACATCCCATTTTGATCGTGATCATTCAGCCTTGATGGGTGCCCGAGTCCAAAAACCTTTAGCATAGGCAAAAGGTCATATTTATGGAAGGATTTCATTGTAACTTGTTAGGTTGACTCCATATAATGCCTAGATGATGACATCCCCTTTTGGTCGTGATTGGTCAACTGTGAAGGCTACAGGTGCCCGAAACCTTGAGCACAGTCTACAGGTCATATTTTTGAAGGGATTTCATTGTGACTTCGTAGGATCACTCCAGATGATGCCCAGATGAGATTGTCCCCTTTGGTTGCGATCATTCAACCATGATGGCTGCCCGAGCTCGAAGCCCGAATACCTTTAGCACAGTCTACAGGTCATATTTTTGAAGGGATTTCATTGTAACTTGGTAGGTTTGACTTCATATAATGTCTAGATATGAACGTCCCCTTTTGAACACGATTGGGCAAATGTGACAGCTACAGGGGCCGGAAGCCCGAAAACCTTTAGAACAGTCTACAGGTAATAATTATGAAGGGATTTCATTGTAGCTTGGTAGGATGACTCCAAATAATGCCTAGATGAGAACGTCCCCTTTTGGTCGCGATCATTCAACTTGATGGGTGCCCGAGCCCAAAAACCTTTAGCATAGTCTATAGGTCGTATTTATGGAAGGATTTCATTGTAACTTGTTAGGTTGACTCCATATTATGCCTAGATGATGACATCCCCTTTTGGTCGTGATTGGTCAGCTGTGATGGCTACAGGTGCCCGAAAATCTTGAGCACAGTCTACAGGTCATATTTATGAAGAGATTTCATTGTAACTTGGTAGGTTGACTTCATATAATGTCTAGATGAGAATGTCCCCTTTGGACGCAATTGGGAAACTGACGGCTACAGGGGCCCGAAGCCCGAAAACCTTTAGCACAGTCCACAGGCCATATTTATGAAGGGATTTCAATGTAACTTGATAGGATGACTCTTTTTGGAATAATTTCACTGTAACTTGGTAACTTTAGTTGATATACGTTAACTCTTAGGGCCACATACATTAACTGTGAGGTCATATTAACCCACCCCTCAGCTCTTTAGTACAGTGTACACCTCATATTATTTTTATCAAAAACATAGCATACAGGGAACAGAAATGAACATATTCCCAATTATCACAATTCTTGTCTTATTTCATAATCCTTTCATAAACATTGAACATTATCCTTTTCATCAAACACATCACACAAGTTAAGCTACAGTGTCATTGACACTTTCATTATTATACTACTCAAAGTTTTCTAAGCACCAAATATCTGACACATCATTGTGAAATTTGCTTGTGACTTATTTGCGATATTTATTGTGGATATGATTGAGGATTGTATTGAAATGGTGCCCAGTGTTTACATGAGCTCTCTTGACAGGCAGACTTATCGTGACGGTCATGGCAAGCATGTACCCCTTGAATTTCATGATGTTTTCGTGTACTGTCTACATGTACATGACATGTGAAGGGTATTCAATCTTCATTTCAACACAAACCCTTGTGATTTAATGATTGAATATTGCAAATGCAAATGTAAGAAGACATTATTCTGAAGCAGAAATGTGGCGGGCTGTAGGGATGGTGGAGCAAGGGACTATCCATCGTCAGGTCGATGAAGCCCTTGGTGTGCACCAGTAAGACGGCATGGTGGTGGCAGGGACAGGGTAACATCTGCAGCTGAGGACTGATTTTTGATCCTTCAGGCCCTTCGGAACCGCTTTGCCACAGCAACCCAGCTTTGCAGTGACCTTCAGAATGCATCCGGTGGCAATGTGTTGATGCAGACTATCCAGCCAATGTTGCACGAAGATGGTCTCCGATTGAGAAGACCATGTATTCGCATTCTGCTGTCCCAGAACCACCGCCAGGCACAATATGAATGGGCCATGGACAGAGAATATTGGCGACCTGTCTTTTTTACAGATGAGTCGAGGTACTGCCTAGACCACACAGATAGGCTTTCTAGGGTATGGAGAAGACCAGGAAAGCGATTCCATGCAGCCAACATTGCTGAGCATGACCGCTGTGGGGGAGGATCAATCATGGTCTGGGGTGGCATCAGCATGGATGGACGCACAGAGCTCTGTGTTCTTGAACGTGGTACATTGACTGCACAGCGGTATATTGATGAGAACCTGGATGTCCACGTCAGATTTTCTGATGGACGATAATGCCCTTCCTCATGTTGCCCATGCTGTCAGGGAGTACCGACAAGGGGTTGGGGTGGGGGGAGGGGCAGGTGTTGAGCGTATGGACTGTCCAGCAAGATCCCCTGACCTCAGTCCAATTGAATATTTCTGGAATGAGTTGCAGCTTGCAATTTCAGCCAGTCCAGTCCCACCAAGAAGTGTCCAGGAGCTTGGTGCCATACTGATCCAAGAATGGAACAACATCCCACAAAGGACCACCAGGAACCTGATTGGGAGCATGAGAAGACATTGTCAAGCTGTAATTAACAGTAATGGGTCTCATACTCGATATTGAATCCATACCATTTCGCTCCATCAACATTTTTGCAAATTTGAAAAATTTCCTCTTTTACCAGTAATATCCATTTTCCATGGTTATCGTATTCAAAAGCTAAAAAATAATGTCAAACACAAATAAAATCTTAATTTCTGCACTCAGTTCATTAAAGATATAATTAAATAAAGAATATAAACACTTTTCATAACAATATTTCAACTAAAAGGTAAAACAGATAGTTGGATATACTTGGTGCATAGCAAACTTTGAGTAGTATATATCCATACCCTAACCCGAATGAAAATGCAAGGATGGAAAAGGGAATGGTTGGGTCACTGGTGGAAGCAAGTGAGAGCAAGAGGAGAGGAAGGACATTTGGGTGGCAAATGAAAATTTTTATTCAGCATGTCAGGCAATGGCGAAGAAAGGCAGCTCTGACAGCAGGTAGAACATCACCATATGGACTTAAATTGCATGATTGTATCGAGTAAACAGTGAACTCATAAGGATCACTTTTTTAATACAAGTATACAAGTAGTGGTAATCTGTCTGGCTGTGGTCGGAAGTTCTCAGAACCACCTTTCTTGTGTGACTTGCTGAGATGAAGAAATCAGTATCATCAAATTGTACTGGTCTGTCAGATTATCTCTGGAGTTAGCAATATACAGTACCAACGGAAATAACTTGTACATGTAAACGCAAAATAACGGCGTTTACGGTTCCGTTTGGCATTGCGTTTCTAAACGAAATATAACGGCGTTTTTCGTTTTCAGTGCGTTTGTAAACGAATATGTTTCGTTTACCTTCGTTTAAGTAAACGTTTTATTCGTTTAAGTTCGTTTACATAAGCGAAACTCGTCGTTCATGATACCCGAGCACATGCATCAATTGAGTCGTGTTCAGACAATATCACAACCAAGTCAGTGTGATCATTCGGTGTCAGTGGCGTAGACACTGGGAAGATAATGTGCAGTCCCGTAGGAAAATTATTGGGACCATTCTAGGCGAATTTATGCCTATACGTGTAATAGCATAAAAATATGGGCGTTTTGTGTGTGAGTTGGAGGGAGTGGGGGGGGGGGGGCACACCACAAAATTTCCGACCAAACAGAGTCACAAAATTTGGGCTTGCTTAGGCGTATGGGACACCTTTTCGGGGGGGGGGGTCTCAAATATTTTTCCGAAAAGTGATGCTGCGAGCATTATTGAGTGAAGTGGTCCTTGGGTGGGTTTGGGTGTGGGAGGAGGTGTTCCCCTTCCACAGTTGTAGCTAACGGCCTGTTTATGTCTGTAATTAGCTAGAACAAACTGTTACGCTGGCGTGTCTACAACCCTCAGATGCGATATCAATCTGATAAGACGGTATTACAGGTATATGTACGAACATGGACCTGAAGTCCGTAATATACTTTTTTGGTGTGGTACGACCTGTGGGACGTACTACACCAAAACATTATATTACAGACTTTGTATCCAAGTTAGAACTGATGGGACATAATCCTTTATTGAAGATAAAACTGCCCAAGTGAGTAGGTCAGTCAAACTTGCCCGAAACAATCATAAAAACTGGCCGAAAAAAATGTATTTGCCCCAACTGGAGGGGAACTGCAGTCCTCAAGCCTCCCTGAAACATACGCCTATGTTGGCGTGAACCCCGGTCACCGAAAAGCTGTCTATGTCACTTTGCTCTTTTCGATTGTAAGGCCTGTATGCTGCTTCAAGTGCCTTGGTCGGCGCGGAGGTGCCACCTCCCACAGATGGGGTCAGGGAAAATTATTTTATGCTTGATTCTTTTTACCAGGATACATATACATGTACATAAACGTGAACTTTATTTCTTGGTTGTTTAAAATAATAAAAAAGAGGAATTTTGTCGGTTACCAATCATTGAATATCAACGATAGATATCACGTTTGTATTTGTTAATTGTCAAGATAGATATTACAGTTGCTATTTACTCAGCCAATATGAAAAGACAAAACACAATTTAAAACTTAAAACACCGATATTCCCTTTCCATAATAAAACTTTGGCCAGTCACTGATTTGCCATGGTCCTCTGGTAATTGGATTAAGTAAAGTCAATTAACCACGTGTTTTAATTCGTTTGTTTGATCCCTTCTGTTTGCTACTGTCGGTAATTATTTTATTAGTAGCTCTCATGATTAGTGTGTTTATTTTGCGTAATTGGGGTTATTTTTTATTAGTAGTGTTATTTTTCCGTTTTCAAAGGAGAAAAATAAATGCTGACCATTGGCCCTACAATATTCGAAAACGCCTTTTACGAGGATTCGAAAACGCCCTTTACGAGGAAAACATTCCTCTCTTTTTGTATCATTGGTTGCTCGTAATGATATTATGACCAAGTCTCCCAACTCACCTTGAATACACCCAGTTAGCAAAATGAATTCTATTAAACGAACTAGGGTCCCGTATATTATATGCCAGAAGATTGTCAGTCTGAATGAAGGAGGCTCAAACTTTGCTGAAATAGTTAGAATCATAAAAGAAGAAGAGAGAATGAATATAGATCGCAGAACCATCAGCAGGGTGATCAGGAGTTATAGAATCACAGGGACAATATGTGATAGGGCCAGGAGTGGAAGGCCAAAACTTTTAACAGATGACAATTTAAACCTTCTTGACAAAACGATGAGAGACAACGCAGAAACGTCATCAGTTGAACTTTCTAAAATGTACATGGACTTAGGGTTACAAATTGCTCCGTCTACTGTGTGTGATGCCAGGAGGAAATTAAATTGGTGCAGAAGTGGCACAAAGTACTGTCAGATGGTAAGGGACGCGAACAAGAAAAAAAGGTTTGACTTTGCCAAAAAGTGCATTGAAACACAAGAAGAGTTCGACAATGTTATTTTTACGGATAAGATATGATTTGGAAGAGAAAACAATGAAAAAAAATGCTCGAGCATTTTTCAATACTTTGCTGCTAATAAGTTCCCAATTTATTTCTTTTATTCATTTTTCATCCAAATCACATCTGATGACCCTACGGAGGGGTCATAAGATATGTTTTGAAAGAAAAAAAAATGAAAAAATTGCTCGAGCATTTTTCAATATTTTGCTTTTAATAAGTTTCCCAAAATTATTTAGTTTTTCATTTTTTTTCCTAAACACATCTTATGACCCTACTTATGGGTCATAATATATGTTTTGCTAGAAAAAATAAAAGAACTGATCGAACATTTTTTCGATATTTTGCTTTTAAGAAGTTCCCAAGTGTTAATTATTTCTTTTATTTTTTTTTCTTCCAAACCACATCTGATGACCCTACTGAGGGGTCATAAGATGAGTTTTGGAAGAAAACATTGTACATAACTTAAATTTCACTGATATCACAATATTTATAGATCTTGTTGACAAATAAATTTCTGTTGAACTGGTCAATGACCTTTTTTATGTCTGCCCACACTATGCCTTGTCTTCCTGCTGGCTGTACAGGGAAAACCTGAAACAAAACCTGCTTTAGAATATCCATTTTCTCCACACCTATCCTGGGCTTTCCTCTCGTTCCCGCAACATTCTTGTCCCTAACCTCCCCAACAGTGAACATCTTACGAAACATGTTTCTTGCGAAAGCATTTCTGTCACCTTTTGATATTTCAGCCGTCACTTGAATAAGGTCGGGGTGAAGGATGAAATTAGTGCCCGTCGCGGTTTTATCCATCGCCTCAGCAATATCTTCTTCCTTCATGGACACTGGCAAATTGTCTAGAAAAATATCCAGGAACCTTTTATCAGTAATTTTCAACTTAAGCATTTCTTGGGGGGCCACAGCATTACCAGTGGCGTTGTCAACAACAGAACCATTTTGGAGCATACGTCTACATGTAGTACCCTCTAATTTATCCAATCTTGCTTGCATTTCCGAATTATGTTTTTGAAGATTGGCCATATCTGTCTTTAACTTTTCCAACTCCTGTCTGACCTCAGTTAAATACAGGGTAGTATTCCATCATTTGCTATTTCAGCCTCTCTATTATCAGGGATTCGTGTGGATGACAAAAATGAGTTTACCACCTCTACGGGTGTGTCGTCAACTGGAGGATCCACACGTACTGTCGGTGGACTTGTGGTATCATTTGACAATATCTCCTTAGCTTTCTCGCTGAGGCAATACCGCCCTTGGACCACCACTTCCGCAGCAGAGTTGTTCATGCCAACCTTTTCTGTTGGGATCACATGTGCTGTAGGCTTTGCAGGTGAAGCAGAAACTACAATTGCTGCTTTGTTCTGAAAAGAAAAAATAACGTCATTATATTAGCAAGAAGAAAAATGGTCAAGCCTTTTTATTTTATTTTTTCACTTTTCTTTCTTCCAAAACATATCTTATGACCCCTAAGTAGGGTCATAAGATGTTTGAAAAAAAAATGAAAAAATAAATAACACGTTGGAGCTTATTAAAAGCGAAATATCGAAAAATGGTTAAGCCTTTAAATTTTATTTTTCTTTCTTCCAAAACACATCTTATGACCCCTAAGTATGGTCATAAGATGTTTGGGGAAAAAAAAAAGAAAAAACAAATAACACTTTGGAACTTATTAAAAGCGAAATATCGAAAAATGGTCAAGCCTTTTTATTTTATTTTTTCATTTTTCTTTCTTCCAAAACATATCTTATGACCCCTAAGTAGGGTCATAAGATGGGGTTTGGAAAAAAAAAATGAAAAAAATAAATAACACTTTGGAACTTATTAAAAGCGAAATATCGAAAAATGGTTAAGCTTTTTATTTTTTTTTATTTTTTCCAAAACACATCTTATGACCCCTAAGTAGGGTCATAAGATGTTTTGGGAAAAAAAAGAAAAAACAAATACCTAAGTAGGGTCGTAAGATGGGGTTTGGAAAAAAAAAATGAAAAAAATAAATAACACTTTGGAACTTATTAAAAGCGAAATATCGAAAAATGGTTAAGCCTTTAAATTTTATTTTTCTTTCTTCCAAAACACATCTTATGACCCCTAAGTATGGTCATAAGATGTTTGGGGAAAAAAAAAGAAAAAACAAATAACACTTTGGAACTTATTAAAAGCGAAATATCGAAAAATGGTCAAGCCTTTTTATTTTATTTTTTCATTTTTCTTTCTTCCAGAACATATCTTATGACCCATAAGTAGGGTCATAAGATGGGGTTTGGAAGAAAAAAATAACAATTTGCAACTTATTAAAAGCGAAATATCGAAAAATGGTCAAGCCTTTATATTTTATTTTTTTTTCTACCAAAACATATCTTATGACCCCCTAAGTGGAAGAAAGAAAATGAAAGAAAGAAATAACATTTAATCAGCTTTATTTAGGAGTAACGCGCCTCAAACATAAAAGTTCACATTTCTTGTTCAAAATTTAACAGGGAATTTTAAACTTTAACCCTTTGAATTTAGTGAATACATTTAGTGTTGGTCGGTTTGGACTGTTATGTTGGGTAAAGGGCTAACATTTCAAATGTCGTAAAATCACACACTGGGGGAATATTCGGTCACTTTGAGATCATACAAACTCACCCATTCGTTTAACTCTATACATGTAGTACCATAATGTTAATCTTCTTCAATGGCACTATTCGGGGCCAAAAATTTAACTAAACTGCATCTTATTCAACAGGGCTTAATGAGCTATGTTGAACAAGATGCAATTACTTAATTTTCAATTTTAATGTGGAAAACTGTATCCCTAATCATTACAAAAAATGCTTGCAACGATTTTCGACATGAAATGACACCCCAAAAAATAATATAATTTTTTTCATTTTGACACAACGTCCCAATAAAAATGGATATGCAAGTGACCCCAGCAAGTCTATTGGTGTGGCTTCTGTGACTACAGGTGATTATAGTTGATTATTGGGTTATTAAAATCGTGGCAATAAATTATAAATTATAGTTGATTGTTGGGTAATTAAAACCGGTGATCAGACAGTCGCTGCAACAAGATTAGTGACCAGACAGTGGAATAGCTATGTCACTGTCACACCTTCAATTTGTAAAGGAATCTACATGTAGTAACATATTTTTTTTTACCTTTTTAACGTTTTTTGTCTTTGTGGTAGTTTGCCTTTGTTCTGTTGCTGGTGTTGGTGTTTTATCTAATGGAGTACTTGATGCAGATGGTGCCTGGTTTGGCGAAGATGGTGGCTCTGGTGACGCAACTCCTTGTGGATTTTCCTTTATGACCTCGCTATAACGTTTGCTCATCTCGGAACTATTTCCTGAATCCAAAACCTACAAAATAAAATGACTGCATGTACAAACTAAGTTCTTGAACATTAACTTCGGTGAGTGGCCGTAACAGTGGAATTTCAATGTGTGATAAGTCACAACAGCAGGACTTCCATTTTCTCATGTTGGTAAAATGAATTTATGGTATCATTTATTGGGAATGGGTCAACTCGCCACCGGGACAAGTCACCACCGGGTCAAGTCGCCACGGGTCAACTGTCCACGGGTCAACTCGCCACCAGAAAAAAAATATATATAAGACAGGTTTGACACTACACACTGTATACAGTAGGGAAATATCATATTTTGACGATTTTTTTTATACCTTTAGCATTCCTCCCAGCACATAATCTTATAATTGTGAAATATTCTATTTATAAATGGGGGAAAATCGACAGTTACATTGAAAACTTGGAAAACGTTTTGGGGGGATCAGTGGATTTGCGTCAGTTTACTCTTGGATTCACGTTATGAAAGACTGATGTCTTTGATTCATAATTACGCTCTGATCGTTTTGTATCATAAGATACATAATCATGAGAAACTGTCTATTCACATTTCCTTGAGTTTGGTATCGAATCAAGTCATGGCTGCTATTAGCAGCCCTGACTTGATTTGATACGAAACTCAAGAAAATGTGAAGCATGTGGTAAACCATGTGTGGAAACTTATTTCGTGATCTCTCCAGCAACATTCAGCTGGCGTTTGCAGAATTTCATGTTTTGGCCTATATGGATTCGTGCGAATATATTTCGCGAGAATCTAGTTAAGATTCTCGCGATATCGGACGAACTTTAAGCCCTGACTAGTCACATATTTGGAAAAATAAGGATTATAGAAATATCGCAAGCTTTTTATTGAGCCGTCATCACCTTTCAACGGCAGCTGATTCAACAATCTGTGCAATAAAAACAAACCCAAACGTATCTTCTCTTATTCATTTTCATGTGAAAATCACTGCCGGACGGTCACGGAGTGAACAGTGAGTACAATCAAATTTATTTTTTGGAAAAAAATGTTAAAAATAAGTAGAAAAATATTGGAAAAAAACTTATCAAAAGTGAGTCAACTCGCCACAAAAAGTGGGTCAAGTCGCCGCTAACATGTGGCGACTTGACCCGGAAAAAGTACTGGTGGCGAGTTGACCCAGTGGCGAGTTGACCCCGACCTCATTTATTGAGAACACACAAGAAACGAGCTTTCGAATGATTGATACCAGAAGCTGGTATTATCAGTACAGGGAAATATAATAATTATTATTCCTGTGCACACAACCCACTGGACGAATGTACTGCTTTGTGTTAATGCGCAGGTGAATGAAAAATGGATACAAATTAAAAAATGTTGTCTGTATTTTTTTAGAGGTGGGGGGGGGGGGGGATATTTTTGGGTGGGGGCTCTTGCTCATTCCCCCTATGGCTGCAGGCCGCCCTCACCTTTTTTTCTCATTTTGTCCTTTTAGTGCCAATAGTCCCGGGTCTCAGGGCAATTCCAATTTAATGGTTGTGTTGCCCCCTTCTACTTATAGTTAAAGGTATGTCCGGGTGGAGGGGGGGGGGGGGGGGGGGGTATATTATTAGTTACATGTAGGAATTGCTTTCATTTCAACAAAATTATCACAATAATAAAGAGCAAAAACTTACCTGCAATCTCATTTTGGCGAGATCGCGCGTTAAATTTTGCTATTTATTTTTGGCGATAATTCTGTGAAAAGATAAACCACATGTCATATAATCAAATAGCTTGTTCACGTATTTTACAAATGACAAGCCCCACATAACCTAAACCAGGGCCGATACTGGTGGGAGCGCTCAGAGCCTTGAATTGTAAAAACAAATCGGGAAGGGGAGAACCCCCAGCACCCCACTACACCACCACCCCCGTCGGGGCTAGGCAATTCGGAAATGGCCTTCGCCTTCGCACCAGGATGCTATCCGACATGCAGAGGTGGGTGAGGTGGCAGGGGAGGGGCGCCCCACACTCTCCATGTCGGAGTTTTATTTACTGCTGGCTTCGGGCCTGACCTAAGCGGAGGTTCAGTAGTTATTTCCAGGCCTACCATGATCGACATTAACTCTCGCCGACCCTGTCGGATATTTTTCAGTTCCTTGTTTTGGGCATACATGTAAGTAAAGGGTTAAAAATAAAACACGTACCTTTCCAACAGCAACCTCGTGCACTCTTCTCCACTGAATGAGGTAAGATTCTCCTATCTTTATTGGGTCTGTCAGTTCTTTAAAAAAAACCGAGCTTCTCACTTGTATTGCATTGTCTTCAATATACCTCACCAAATGGTGACTCGGCATTGAAGACATTTTCCGTCGGTTCATTTTGATTCAGAAAAGTCGAGTGATAAATTCAAGTCAAGTAATCACCTTTTTAAAAGGGAAATTTGTTCTGTTTATACTGTCTTGACCAATGACTGCATGTACAAATGTAGGTGTGTCCTAGTGCCTTTAATGTTAAGAACAACATCTTGTTATTTTTATTTTTACAAAAAACTGTTTTTAGACCCATTGTTTTAGATACAAACAGAAAAGGTTCTCAGTGCTTGGTATCAAAGGTTCGTACCGCAGTAAATTTTAATTACAATAACAACCAAACTTAAAATGACAAATCTGAATGGTATTCTTAGAAGAAATATGGGATGCCAGCTTTTATGTGGCTTGGCCGCTTGGGGTCGACAACAATCAAATAGAAAGGGAAATGATACAATGTACATGTATGAATACAAAGTCGAGACAATTTTTAAAACAATGTTTTTTCTGCAAAAATGCAACACCATTACTTTTCCAGAAAACACTTTTCAGAAGCCCTTCAACTTTCAGTTTCGGTTTGAAAATTAACTTGGTATTGATATTGAAACCTAAAAATTCACAAATGGAATTAAAACGCCAGATTTCACGTCCCATTCCAGTCATCCGTTATACGCCTATCTTAAAAGCAAAAACGTACCATTTTAAAAATCTTCCCCATTAATTTGTAACCGTGCTTCGATAAAAGTGAACGCAATAAAATGAATTGTTCCGATATTGCGGAAATGATCAGTCTGTTTGCAAACCGTTTATATGTCGTTCGGTACGTGTACATATAAATGGACTATCATTTGTCTTCCGTTCAGCTAAACGAAAAAACGTTTAGCTTTCGTTTAGCTAAACGAAAAATCGTTTACCTTTCGTTTAGCCTTCGTTTAAATCATCGAAATACGGATCGTTTATAAACGTTTGGAAAAGCGGAAAATAAACCCGTTTTTCGTTTAAATGCTATTTGTGAACGCGTTTACAAACGAAGAATAACGGCGTTTAATGTACAAGTTATTTCCGTTGGTACTGTAGAACAAGGTTCCGCTCCACAGTTTCGCACTATTGCACAGGGGTGAAATTCTAAACATAGGGCATATGTTGAAACTAAGGCCATGTAAAATAGAGATATATTTTTAGTATCAGATATATGATTACATTAGGTTTTTTGTTGGACAAGAGAATTTGAAGTTTTGGTCCCAAAGTTGGAGTCTGATACATAGGGGAAAATTACCAGATGAATTATGGGAAACAGTGGCTTCGAAAAATTGGCTATTTTTTAAAATGTAATTTTTACACGGGTTTGTTACCAGACAGGTAACTGAAAAAGGAGACGGAAACATATAATTTTTTTTTTGCATTTTAGAAACAGGGGATGCTTTGTTCCAGGGGTGGGTAGGTGAGGTTGGTGGGAAAATTCTGCTTTTGAGGCTTCTTGGTGGCTGAAAATGACTGGTTTCGGCATTTTTTCATGCAATTTTTCAGGTTGAAGTCTGGCCTTTGACAATAAATTATTCCACCCACATTCAGATTGTTTATTTCTACTTGATCAGATAGTGTTATATGTTTTTTGTGGATTTGGGAAATGTAATACATGTTATGAGTTAGATAACTAAGCTACAGAATATTTGCATTTGAAGAGAGTGTATGGCATGTCATATTTGGAAATGCCTGGAAAACTGTGGAGCGGAACCCAAGTAAAGTCTGATGTGTAGATGTGTAAGGCACCCTTTGCCAAGACACATTGCCAATACCCATTGCCACTGTTCCAACAGCCCTGATTAGCGGACGGTTTGGGTCACTTGGTTGGAGACATGTCGACTACCCTGGGAGGGATGGGAAAATTACCATGGTCGTTGAACCATGTGGAGATACGACACCTGTGAAAGGAATTAAAGCCAGGTTGGTGTGAAATTAACTCATCATGTTCACATCAATGCGCGCTAGCAATAAAACCTTAAATAAAACACAGTAATCCTTTCATTGGTTTTCAGAAAAAAACAAACCGACAATAGCTCCTGGTTGTTAAGAAAACAATCAGATTGGTCACAATGTACAGGTCATAAATCACTCGGGGCAGTTTGAGCAAACAAACAAAAAAAATGTCTGTGGGTTCATTGACAATAATTTCATTCACATCTGCAAAACAGAGATTTTTATTCAAATTCTGATAAAGACCCCCCAAAACTAAAAATCATATCTGGTAAAATACGCCTTTCGTATATTCCTTGTCATAGTTTCCATCCGCACGCAATTTTCACTTTATAAAATTGAATGGATAATTTGCAGTTCAATAGCATGTCTCCCCATGCCCTATTCTTGATGAACTGAAAAGTTTATTCACAATTTTATAAAACATAAATAAGGTGCGAATGGAAAAAAAAATTATTTTATTAAATTTAAACATATATACAAGATGTAAACTCCTTTGATGTTATTAGCTCAACTTTGACGTAGTCAAATTTGAGGTTTTATCATGGCCCGTCGTCTGTCTGGATTTCTGTCCCTCCATCTCCAATTCAATACGGCTCGGGCTAGAGGGCGTATTTATAAACCGATCTTTACGAAACTTCTTGGGTACCTTTGTTATCACCTTGGGACAAGAACGAGTGTTTCTGGGTGCGGCCCAAAATTCAAGATGGCTGCCAGCCACCATTTTGTTCTGAAATTAGTGCAATCAGTTTTTTGTAAGAACTTCTGTATGAAAGTTCTGATTTGAATAAATTTTTGTATGACTGTTTAGTCACATGGAATACATCACATATCATACAGGTTTTTTTCTCATGCATAAATTATACAAAATAGTTGAACTTTGATTTATTCAGTGCTACTTACACAAGGTTAGTACAGATGTCAATACGACTCGGGCTAGAGTGTGTTCATCACATATAACATGGGTTTTTTTCTCATGCAGAAATTATGCAAATTAGATGAACTTTGATTTATTCAGTGCTTCTTATACACAGTAAGTACACATCCATACGGCTCGGGTTAGGGGCTGTATTTATGAGCCGATCTTCACGAAACTTCTTGGGTACCTTTGTTATCACCTTGGGACGTGAACAAGTGTTTTTGGGTGCAGTCCGAATGTCAAGATGGCTGCCACTGGCCATTTTGTACCAAAATTAGCTACAATCAGTTTTTTGTACACAACTTCTATATAGCTCGGGCTAGAGGCTGTATTTATGAACCGATCTTTATGAGACTTCATGGGTACCTTTGTTATCACCGTGGAACGAAAACGAGTGTTTTAGGGTGTGGTCCAAAATTCAAGATGGCCGCTGGCAGCCATTTTGTACAGAAATTAGAGTGATCAGTTCTTTATACAGAACTTCTGTATGAAAGTTCTGATTTGAATAAATTTTTTATGAATGTTTAGTAACATGGAATACATAACATATCATACAGGTTTTTTTCTCATGCAGAAATTATGCAAGTTAGATGAACATTGATTTATTCAGTGCGACTTGTACACATTAAGTACACATGCCAACATGGCTCGGGCGTAGGGCTGTACTTATGAACCAATCTTCACAAAACTTCTTGGATACCTTTGTTAACACCTTAGGATGAGAACGAGTGTTTTTGGGTGCGGTCCAAAATTCAAGATGGCTGCTGGTGGCCATTTTTATACCCAAATTAGATACAATCAGTTTTTTGTACAGAACTTCTGTATGAAGGTTCTGATTAGAATAAATTTTTGAATGAATGTTTAGTAACATGGAATACATCACATATAATACAGGTTTTTTTCTCATGCATAAATTATACAAAATAGATGAACTTTGATTTATTCAGTGCTACTTACACAAGGTTAGTACAGATGTCGATACGACTCGGGCTAGAGTGTGTTTTTATGAACCGATCTTCACGAAACTTCTTGGGTACCTTCTTTATCACCATGGGACGAGAACGAGTGTTTTTGGGTGTGAGGGGGAGGGGAGTGCTGTGGCTCAGTAGGTAGAGTTGCAGGCTGCAAGCCGAGAGGTCCTTGGTTCGAATCCCACCTGCGGCAACCACGTTGAATCCTTGGGCAAGACACTTCACCCCCACTGCCTGTTTCGGGGCACAGTAATGTTGTGTACTAAGGCGTACTGCACGTCGATGGTGCACCTGTCTTCATCCAATGCTAACCCTGCTTGTGTGGAGTTAGTATGTTGGTGAGCTGACAGTTGCTCGCTGTTGCTCAGTGGTTCTCTCCGGGTACTCCGGCTTCCTCCCTCCCGTAAAACTGTCAAGGTCATGATTAGCCATTGTGCAGAAATATGTGACCTTAAACACCAATAAATATATATATTTTGGGTGTGGTCCGAAATTTCAAGATGGCCACCGGCAGCCAATTAGACAAACTTTGATTTATTCAGTGCTACTTGTACACAGTAAGTGAACATTTCAATACGGCTCTGGCTAGAGGCATCTAACTGTCGCTCACCTTTTCAATACATTACCTGTACATTTGTTACAGGCTACGGTCAGTGTTTATGTACAGACCTTTACAATACTTTACATGCACCTTGTTATCAGGTCATTACCATGATGCATGTCATTGCTGTGTCACACATGTACAGTGTCATTGACACTTTCATTGAGTATTCGATCTGGTTTATAATAGATAAAATACATGTGTGATTTTTCTTGAAAATTAATATTCCACTTCAAATACCCTTCTCGTAATCCTTTTTGCCTAAAATCTCAAGGTAAATGTGTCATATGGTCATTTTGTAACTTTGAAAATAAACCAACTGGTCCCTCGGACAACAGCAGTGTATTATTTAATCGGCATAAGCTGGGGAATCGAAAAATAATATCCGGAAGTATATTTGGATGGTTGACGCTGTGCCCCCATAATATATAATAAGAACAAAGAACACAACTTGCCTCTTGTCCCACAAAATTTTTTCGATGTTCTCCGACTTCCCCAGTTATAGTGAACCACCCGAGAATGCCCCACTGTGAAGCTTATCTTTTACTGACACTGGGTTCTTCTGTATAATAATGATAGCACTTTGGCCAGCCCCTAGTTTGTCGTGAGTTGCCCCTGAGTTGTGTATCTTGTTTATATTCAGTATTCAGAAGTGGTGGAAGCTCAATAAAAGTGGAGGGCAAACATTTTCAAGGCTACCATGATTAAGCCCAATTGGAGGAAAGCTTACATTTAATGTACCGTGACACACTGCTGTGTCTCGTTTAGATGAGCATGCCATGGTTTGGTCACTGTCCTGTCCATTTCTTTTACTTCAAGCATCTTCCAAAGCCTTTGGGTTTGAAGATGATGGTTGAAGTGGGCAGAAACATATCGAAGGGACCAAAGATGGGATTCTTTGGCCAAATGTCATTTGGATTTGCAAATAATATGTTATAGGAATGCCTGTATATTGGCACATTTGCATGCGTCCATTTTACCTCATTGTGCAACCACGCAACATGCCTGTGTAAAAAAGTGGAAGTGCATGTGTCCCCTGTGCCCCCCCCCCCCCCACTTGATTTCTAAGCTTGTGGCGAGTATACACACCATATTACAGGATATTATAATGTTTGGATGTAGCAATGTGCCCTCAAGAAATTTGAATATGGTCCATTTAGAATGTCATCAGCGGTTCCGAGATCATCAAAAAGATAAGTGTTGGCATCCGAGAGATTCAGGGTAAAAGTAGAGTATGCACAGAGTGTGATGGTACTCTTGACACCCATTGAGTGGACTGACATTGGTGCCGTCACCCATTGGACCTGGGGAAACACGGGCTGTTGCTGGTGTACTTATAATTAATAGTCCACCGGCCGGCCACGGTTGACTTGAGTGGACAGGATAATAAACGACGATGCATTGTCATGTTTGGAAGCACGATGGCGTTTCGGTAATCAGTTCTCTTCAGATCACTGAAGTTAACCCTTTACCCAACGCAGATGATATCAAAATTTATTATTTTAAATATCATTTTTTCAAATTTTAAAAAAAATTTCAACAAAACCATATCATGTGACCTCTCGTTGGAACGAGCTCGACGAGCTCGTTCCAACGAGGGGTCACATGATATGGTTTTGTTGAAATATTTTGAAAAATAATATTTTTTCACCTGCTGAATTTGTATATTACACGGGCGGGTGCGGGCGATTCGTTAGGTAAAGGGTTAAGCAACGTCGAGCCCGGTTAGTCCTTGGATGGGTGACCGTCTGAGCAATCGATTCGGACTCCTGCATTAATTGTGTCGTTTGGCAGGACACTTAATAATAAAGTACAATTGATCTCATGGTTATTCGTACTTTAGGATACTCACTTAATAATCTATTCAGTTCTCTAGAAAGACAGCACTATCACTTGTTTCTGGCTCAGTAGAAAAGACACGTCTTATTCACTTCAAATCCACTCAACAAGAGAACGGTCCGACCAATCTTCGCCAACTCCTGCTTATTCTCGTGCGTTCTCAGCGAACTCCGGATTCCTCACGATGCTTCCATCCGGTTAAAGGTGATCGGCCGTACCGTCAATGCAATTTCACAACACTCTTCCCTGTTCTAAATAATTTGTAGCAATTTTGAAATTTCAATCCGGAAGAGGTGTGTTGGTTAAAAAGTTGAGTCAAATTAATCTAGACTGCAGCAAATTCTGAAAATGGCTGCTGCTAACAGTCCGATTATTTAAGAAATATCCAGTATTAAAACACAAGGTCTCTTGTCAGATAACCCTCCAAGAGAAAATTACTTGTACATTAAAAAATTTGTACACTAATATAAACAAGGTCTCTCATCAGATAACCCTCCAAGAGAAAACTACTTCACAGTGCATTTAGTATCTTCCCCCATCAGATAGCCTTCTGAGAGAGTTCCCCGGTAGTATTTTATTGAATGTTGTACACCAATCTTGCATTTGCAGAAGTGGCTTCCAACAAATCTTTCGGGGACTCCCCTGCTCGGACCAAAGCAACTTCATTGGCCACCTCTCCAATAACTTCAGGGGTAGTCCATTTCCTCCTACCCATGGGGAAGTAGAGTGCATCTGTTTCCAACAGCAGTTTTTCAATTGGAATGGCAGCCATAGCTCTTTTCATTTCTGGTGTAAAAACCTTACACAACCCTGTGATGCCAAAAAATGTATTGGGTCGGAACCTCAACCAGGTCTTAACGTCACTCTCCAACCCTGTGAAACAATGTAAATGGATCACCTGACTGCTGTGGGTAGCTTCAAGAACCTTGAATAGGGCGGTACTCGGCACATCGTGTGACATCAGATGGCCTTCAGCCCCACGGATGTGTAAAACCAAGGGCTTATTTTTGGGGGCCAGCTCAAAAAATTCCCCATATACCCTATCCTGCTCTTCTATTTGAACGATCCAGACCAATTTCCCCAAATGCTGCTACCTGGGGTGAATTTACCAATTCCTTCAGCTGTTGTTTCTTTTCTGTGGTAAAGCTGGGGTACTTTGAAGGGTGGCACCCAACTGCCAGTGGCAGGGCCACCTGCTGTGGATCCGTTGGATAATCCTCAGGATCACAGATAACATTTACAGCAGCTTCTAACTGAATCTGGACTTGGGGTTTCACCTGCCCACGGGTCCTTTCCAACATACAATTTAAACTCATGTTGGGCAAACTGAATTTATGTTGGATCCTGTTAAATGATAGTGGGAATCAATGGCCGATGGCACCACCCCCAAAGGCACTCTGGCTGTGATAACCAGGGAACCTTTGACCTTTTTAGATTTTCTTAAGGGGGCTACATCAGGATCCACTACCAACTGTCCCAGCACACCTTCCATAACGGTCGGGTGCTGTAGTTTTCTTAGAGGACCTCCCTGAGACTCCACCCCTTGTGACTCCCAAGTACGCTTTTTCCCAGGGCCTACCTTCAACTCCTCTTCCCCGTTAACATTTTTTGCCTGAACTTTTGCACTTTGGGTCGTCCTCGGTGCAACAGGAGTTTTAATTTTTCTAATAGTGGTAGCTTGGGGTTCTGGTGTCCTTTGGATAGTCCTCAGAACACTTTTCTCCTTTTCTGAAGCTGACAAGATCTAGACTGCAGCAGCCGTTGGATCATCAGTCTCATGTGGATAGGTCAACCCAGCTGCCTCCACCTGAGCAGCTTGCCAAAGAGTTTTTTCTATTTTATTTTTTCTACTCCTATCCACTAGTAATCTTACTTTCCAAAAAGGAGAACTGGACCTTATAAAAATACTCTGACCTATTATACTAGCTTGATATAGTGCCATGCAAACTACCTTCCAATGAAATAAACAGCCGACACAACTCAGCTGTGGTAGTTTTATACCTTCTTTAGGAAGGGGGATTCCTAAATCTTTAGCAATGGCCACTATGGTCAGGTAATATCCACTATCAGGTGGTAGGGTAAGAGAAGCTAAACTCTCTGTGGTGGCCTTATCTGCTTTCAGAGCTTCTAATAGGTTCTCTAGAACCACCACATCAGGGATTACTTTCCTGGCCACCTTTGTCTATCCTAGAACATCCCTTGCCAGCAGTACCATATCTTGCACCATTTTTCGCCTTAAAGGTTCAGGGGTGATGGTGTTATGTTCTACTCACCAAGATACAGGAAAATGATTCCCAATAAAGTGTCCATGTGTATCTGATTTTATGACCTCTGAGCAACTCTTCAATGGACACACTTTATCTTTTTTTAACTGCTGACCTCCTTGGGTAGTCCTCTGAGAATCAGTAGTAACTGGGCTGCTTCTATCCTTTCTTTTAACCCCAGGAGCCTCCGTCTGTTTTTCCGGTCTTGCGCAGGTAGCCTTTGCAAGCCTGGGGTGTTGCTCCTTTTTACCCTGATCACGAACAAGAGCAGTCTTATTCGTAACCAGTAAGGCCACAGTTGGGACCGTAAACACTCCCCTGCTATCCAGGATCTTATCCATGGATGCAATCCTTTCCTGTGCCTTAGTAGCACTAGGCATACTACTCATTTGGGTATTTCAACTAGAAAAAATATCTAATGTCCCTTGTGACTGGAGTGTAGGGTGGGGCTGTATGCTGTGGTTTTGATCTTGTCCTAGGGAGAGGACCCATTTTCTCTCTAACCCAACCTTGGCAAACTAATTGATCCAAAGCCAATGGGGTTGCATCAGTCCTCCACAGCCTATTATTTTCCTTCTTGGCTATTTGGTACTGCTGTAATAAAATATTTTTTATTTCTTCTAGCAACCAACCGGTTCCTAGAAGAAGGGCCATAAACCTGCTGGCAGGGCGGATTAAAATCCCCTCCTGGGTTTGTCTCAGCAGTTTCTCCTGCATCAACTTAATCTCCCGATCCTCTGATCTTTGCGATACTTTCTGCCAATCCAATCAGGTTTTCCTCATGGGTGGCAGAAACACCAATTTGAACTCGGGGGTTGGACAGTAGTTGATGGCCCCTGTCCCACTGCCCTTGATACATTTGGGTAGACCTCCTGTATCTCACTAACATTTTCAGACACAGTTGGATCAGCCTCATGTGCCTGTGGCCCCTCCTCTATCTCCATTGCTTCCTCAGTCAGGTACTCGTCATGTGTCAGCAATGGTAGAGGAGTTTGTAATGCCTTTTGAAAATCAGGCTGAACTGACACAATTGGATCACCCTCCTGTGTCTCAGCCGAGGGAAAACTAAGAATTGAATCTAAACATTCAGACACAGTTGGATCACCCTCCTGTGTCTCGGATAAAGCATAAGACTGTTCTGATACCTTTGGATCGCCCTCAGGTGACAGCAACCAATCTGTTTCTGTATCTTGGCATAATAGATCCAATTCATACTCTGATTCTGACATGATCTAAAATAAAAAGAAAATCAACAATTAGAACACTTGTATTCATCGATCGCAGCTCCTTCTCAGTTGTAACTCCTACACATTTTCCGTGAAACCATTCCAAACAGTGATCACATTGGATCATAAACTGACCACCGTAAGGTTTTCGACAAATGCAAAAAATTGAGGTAGATCTTACCACACTGACTACCCCGGTGTCTTTGAACACTCGAAGGCACCTGGATAGCCAGGGAGGCAAAACTCTATCATGGCATTTTTTTTATTCTGTCATGATTCACTACAATAGCTGAGCATTTGAAAATAACTTTAAATAAATATGGTGTATACACCTCACCAATTATCCCTGGACCTTTCCAGAAAGGTGATAATTTCATGCATTTACCCTTTATATTTGCGGTGGGGGCACGGTGGCTCAGTTGGTAGAGGTGCAGGCTGCAAGCCGAGAGGTCCTCGGTTCGAATCCCACCTGCGGCAACCGCGTTGTGTCCTTGGGCAAGACACTTCACCCCGATTGCCTACATGGGGGCACGATGACACTATGTACTGAGGCGTACTGCACGTCGATGGTGCGCATGTCTTCAACCACTCTAACCCTGCCTGTGCTGCGGTGCAGAGTTCAGAGTTACGATGTTGGAGAGCTGACAGCTGCTCGTCGTTGCTCGGTGGTTCTCTCCGGGTACTCCGGCTTCCTCCACCCGTAAAACTGTCACGGTCACGATTAGCCATTGTGCATAAGTATGTGACCTTAAACACCAATAAATAATAAATAATAATAATTATATTTGTGGTTTCTAACATATAAACTACATCACCCAGTTCATATGTTTTCTTATTCAGAGTGAGATCGTAATTTCTTTTCATTTTCTTCGTTTCTGACTTCAACTGATTACGTGCTTCTTCATGAGCCCTTTTCATTTCAGCTTTCAAATTTTGAACATATTCAGGTATTTCTCCTTGTTTTTTATTCTCCTTAAAGTTAAACACCAGATCGCTTGGGTGATTAACCTCACGACCCAGCATCAACTTATTAGGTGTGAACCCAGTTAACCTGTGAACTGATGAACGCAGTGCCCCAGCCAATTGGGGAAAAAATTTGTCCCAATCTTTTTGATTTTTAGCAACAAAACATCAAACTGCGTTCATGAGGGTTCGGTTTTGACGTTCCACTTGCCCATTAGCCGAATGTCTGTACGGGGTAGTTCTGGTTTTATGTATTTGTAAAAGTTCACAAATATCCTCAAATAACTTACTTTCAAAACAAGGACCTTGGTCCGTAAGAATTTGAAACAGGCAACCGAATCTTGAAAAGAACTCACTAACAGCTGCACAAGCCATGGTTTCAGCAGTTTGGTCAGGTAATGGGATACATTCAACCCATTTTGTAAATTGATCAGTCATCATCAAAATATATTTGTTCCCTTTTTGAGTTAAAGGCAAAGGGCCCAGGAAATCCAAATGGACTCGCTCCATTAGATTACCTGCATGAATTATCGTCATATTCCATTTAGCTATTCTGTTAGCCTTTTTGCCAACAGAGCACTGTGGACAAGATTCCACATATAATCTAATATCCTCACTCATTCCATACCAATAAAAATTCCTACATGCACGATACCTGGTACGAGTCTCACCCTGATGTCCAGAAGCAGGTATATCATGTGCTAAGGTCAAAATTTCTGACGCACAATTTGAAGGGACCACTAAAACTTGATCCGAACAATGATTTTTAACTTTATATAAAAGATTATCTTTCATCAAAAATCTCTTCCGATTCAGCCACATGTATTTAGTAGCCACACTACAAATGAAAAGCTCACCCTCAGTAGGTTCCTCACCTGTTTCCAACCAGGTGATAATAGGAGAAATATCAGGATCACTTCTCTGTGTCTTTTCCATTTCCCTAAGGGAACTAACAGCTGATAAACTCACCGTATCACTCCCAGTGGTAAGGCTCCCAAGCTGACGACCATTATGAATCAATTCAATATCGAATTGGGTATGGGTCCACCCTGTGTCTGGACAGATAGTACCGGTACAAGATATCGTGTCATCCCAACCCTCTCTGAAATCCCAGGGTACTCCTGCAATTTCAGACTGTGGTTGAGAATTGCTCATATTTTCAAAATTTACATTCTGTATCTCTGTATTCACTACAGCTATTGATGGATCTTCCGATTCTTCAAACTTACAAAAACCTTGTCCACCTCTTCTTCGAACTTGGCCCAATTTGCATGTGAACGGGTGCAGTGCTTGCATCCGCCACATTGTAAAATTGAAAGATCACATCCTATCTTATATTCTGAACACACATTGTCTAGTGGAATTCTGGAGAAAGCGTCTGCGTTAACATGTAATTTCCCAGGTCTCTGTTGGACCACCATGTTATATTCGCTTAATTCCTCCATCCACCTAGCCACTTGGCCCTGTGGATCCTTAAAACTCATAAGCCAATTAAGGCTGTTATGATCTGTTCTGACAATGAAGGGTTGACCTAAAAGATAATGACGAAACTGTCTCGTGAATTTTACAACTGCCACAAGTTCCTTTCTGGTAGTACAATATCTCATTTGTTGAGGGGTTAAGGCAAAGCTACCATAAGCAATAACTCGTTCAACACCATTTTGTACTTGCGACAGTTCTGCCCCTAATGCCCAATCACTGGCATCTGTGTCGAGAATAAAAGTGTTGGTATGCTTTGGAAGAGTGAGCAGTGGTGGGGAAACCAAGCAAGCCTTGAGGTTTTCAAATGCCTCTTGTTGCTCTTTACCCCAATGAAAAGGTTGCTTGCCAGTCAAATCATACAGTGGTTTAGCAATCTTGGTTAAAATCTTTAATAAACATTCTATGATAATTTACTAAACCACAGAAACTTTCTACCTGTCTGGTGTTTTTTGGAACAGGCCAATTTTTAACAGTTTCCTTGGATTCATCGTTCAGCTCGATGCCATCTTTACTGACTATTCTTCCAAGGAATTCAATTTTGTGCTGACAAAACTCACTTTTTGGGTTTCAATTTGAGCGCATACTGACGAAATCTTTCAAACATGCTCTCCAGATTTTCCAAACGCTTTTCAAAAGAATATCCACCAACAACTACATCATCAAGATAACTAAGGGTGGCAGTCCAAGTTAGTCCCTGAAGAACTAAATTTATAACCCTTGACCAGTAAGGACTGCCCGAGAGACCGAAAGGCATCTTTACAAATTCCCATCTACCATGCTTCGTACTGAATGCTGTCTTGCACCTATCCTCCTTTTTTGACATTAACCTGATGATAGGCGCTCATGCAATCAGCTTTTCCATACCACAAATTTCCTGACAGCCAATCGAGGTTTTTGTCAATCCGGGGTAATGGATAAACCTCATTTTTGGTAATCGCATTAATTTTGCAGTAGTCAATACACCACCTCAGTGATTTATCTTTCTTGCGGATCAAAACTGGAGGCGCCCATTCACTCAAACTCGGTTGGATCACGCTTGCTTCCAACAACTTCTGCAAATGGGATTCCTCCTCATCCACGAAACATAATGGTGTATGTCTCATGGGCTGGCGGATCGGTGGATGGTCTCCTGTATCAATGGAATGCTCAATTTTTTTGAAATGACCCATATCAAACTCATTTTTAGCAAACACATCTCCATATTCGGTCAGAAGTGTTGCCAATTGAGTGGCTGGTTTCCTATTAAGGTTTTTAGCTGATCTCAAAAACAGATCTTTTAAATGATCAGGAACTTGCTTTACCACGTCCACTTTATTTATCTTATTAAAATTATGTGGAGCTTTAACTGTCGTTACGTCCGTTCGGGCAGTATTTACTCCAGTCACATTAGTATTTCCAGATTTTACATTTTCTATAATTGTTTCAGCCTTGTATGCATGCCCAATTAACTGATTTTTACTTAATTTAATGTTTCTAGTATTAACATTAATTAGGCATATTTTGGGTTCTGTTTCGATTGAATGCACCGAATGCAGGCCAATTGAAGATAGTGTTTCAATTGGTTTGGCCACATAATTAGCCAAAGTTTCATTCAATTCACATTTTACTAAGATGGCTGAATTTAGCGGAACAATTGTGTCACAATTGTGTCATGCAATAAGCTGATTGTAGCGACTTTGGAATAAGTCGGAATTGTAACATTTCCGATTTTTAGGAAATCTTTATTTATATCGAGAATGGCTTTATGCTTGCGCAGAAAATCAATTCCAAGCAATACCTCATCTTCAATAGACACACTCCCTAAATGTAAGTCCACCCATACATAGCGATAGGGGCCCTACATAACTTCCTGTCATCTGTCCATCTCTAGCGGCTGTATTAAAATGAACGGTCTTAATGATAGGAGGTGCCGGTGCTAAATGCCCAAAGAAGCGGTCTGACAAAACTGTCACATCAGCAGCTGTATGAACAACTGCGTGAGTTATTAAATTTTCTACTTTTAACTCCACATGATTGCCGAAGGTGACTTAACACAACGTACGGTTAAATTGTCATCAGTTGTAGGAAATATAAATGTGGTGAGGTCGTTTAGTACATTTGGTGGGGGCAAAATCAGACCTCGCGATTCGGCCCCTTGTCTTTTGACGAACTTTCAAAGTGAACTTTTCTATCCCCCACTACTGCCTCTATTCTTCGCTACCCTTGAAGGGCACTGAGATTTGCAGTGTCCCATTCCTTTACATAAATAGCATTGAACAGATTTGGTAGGGGATGGCGAAATTGGTTTTGTATCTTGTTTTCCTATTGATCTTCCAGCAGCTGTTGGATCATTTGGAAATTTCATAGTTAATAATGAATTTAGTTTGTCAAGAATTTGCTGAAATTGTTTGTCATAACTTTCAGTTTTAGCTTCTAAGGCAAAAGTTCTCGACTCCAAATAACTAAGATCAGTTCCTGACTCATTTTTTTGTTGGGAATTCTCCTTCTGTGGAGATTTTTGCCAACCAGATGACTGATTATTTTTTCCACGGAACTTTGAACGTCTGCGTTTTGCATTAGAAAATTGTCTAACACGTGTGGGGCTCTCGTCGCTGTCGGAATGGCTCAAACTTTGACAAGACGAACCACCATGCATAGCTAACTGGTTACACTGATGCCATTTTATTAATTTTACAGCCTCTTCCAAATTAGGTGGTCGACAATTAATAACATGTTCGGCTGCTTTCACATCAGTACAGCCATGACAGAATTTAAATACTGCTTGCTGTGTAACAAATTTTGCTGGTCAATTCCCAAATGCATGTGTAGCCAGAGGTAAAACAGTTTCAGCCCAGTCTTCTATACTTTCATCTACTTTTTGATGAGCGTTTTGGAATTCTAATTGGGTGGTCTCTGGGGTACTATGATCTCCAAAACGAGCTGCTAGCTGTTTCAGCTGCTCATCGATCGGCATATTTAAATTACTTTCAGCCAACAATGAATAAACAACACTTGCCTTACCATTGAGGCACAAACATAAAATATCTTTTTGTTCTTCAGGAGTCCATCTTTCAACTAAAGAATATCACCTAAATTTTGTTTCGAAGGCTTTCCATGACCCAGTGCCATCAAAATTTAGGCCTTTAGGCAAGTATAATCTATGATGATTTCCTCGGTCAGTGTGTTGGTCCTCCCATAGCGGTTGAACCTGAAAATTTAGATCTTGACCTTGGATTTGAGAAACTTGTGGTTGAGATACTGCCATGCGCTGTGGTTGGTAAGCTGAAGAACTAGGGTAATTTTGTCCTACAAATGGATCTTTAATTAGAGATCCTGTTTGGGGATCTACTTGATAGTAAACTACATTTGAAGGATTTGGCTGCAATATTGGTTTGGTTACAGTGGACTGATTAATGTAATTTTGTTGGCCTTGAACCTGAGAATTTAGACCTTGATTTGTCATTTGCTCTACTTGTCTATTCAAGGGCTGTTGATTATAAACAGGCTGATTATTTGTTTGAACACCAGAATTGACATAATTAAATTGGTTCTGGTTAGGTGGTAACCACTGAGGTTTCAAATTTGACACAATAGTTGGTGTTGGATTCTTACATACCCCTTGGTAATCAATACCTGTAGTATTTTTGTGACCTATTATGTATTACATTAGTTGGGTGATACCTCACTGAATTCACTAAATTTTGGGGTGTCACCTGGTTTGAATATGCGCCCCCCTGTGAATTTACTAAATTCTGACTAGTTATACCCCCGCTTCGAAGAAGTGGGGGCTATATAGGAATCGCCCTGTACGTCCATACGTCCATCCGTCCGTCCGTACGTCTTTCCGGACATGAAATTCTTGTGTGCGCAACTCCTCCTACATTTATCAATCAATTTGGACAAAACTTTTCAGACATCATCACTACTAAGTGAACATGCGCATATTCCAAGATTTTTGATCTGCGACAATTTTAACCAGGTTATCTCCCTTTGACTTAGATTTATTATGTCTTTCCGTTCGAACAAATTCTTGTGTGCGCAACTCCTCCTACATTAATGAACCGATTTTGATGAAACCGTTCAAACATCATCTCTACTAAGTGAACATGTGCATATTCCAAACTTTTTGATCTGCGACAATTTTAACTAGGTTATCTCTCTTGAACTTTGATTTAATATGGGTTTCTGCATGAAATTCTTGTGTGCGCAACTCCTCCTACATTTATCAATCAATTTGGACGAAAGTTTACAGACATTATCACTACTAAGTGAACATGCGCATATTCCAAAATTTTTGAGCTGTGGCAATTTTAACTAGGTTATCTCCCTTTAACTTAGATTTATTATGGGTTTCTACATGAAATTCTTGTGCGTGCAACTCCTCCTACATTTATCAATCAATTTGGACAAAACTTTTCAGACATCATCACTACTAAGTGAACATGCGCATATTCCAAGATTTTTGATCTGCGACAATTTTAACCAGGTTATCTCCCTTTGACTTAGATTTATTATGTCTTTCCGTCTGAACAAATTCTTGTGTGCGCAACTCCTCCTACATTAATGAACCGATTTTGATGAAACCTTTCAAACATCATCTCTACTAAGTGAACATGTGCATATTCCAAACTTTTTGATCTGCGACAATTTTAACCAGGTTATCTCTCTTGAACTTTGATTTACTATGGATTTCGGCATGAAATTCTTGTGTGCGCAACTCCTCCTACATTTATCAATCAATTTGGACGAATATTTACAGACATCATCACTACTAAGTAAACATGCGCATATTCCAAAATTTTTGAGCGGTGGCAATTTTAACTAGGTTATCTCCCTTTAACTTTGATTTATTATGGGTTTCTACATGAAATTCTTGTGCATGCAACTCCTCCTACATTTATCAATCAATTTTGACGAAACCTTTCAAACATTATCACAACTAAGTGAACATACGCTTATTCCCAAATTTTTGATCTGCGACAATTTTAACCAGGTTATCTCCCTTTAACTTGGATTTATTATGGGTTTTCAAATGGGATTCTTGTGTGTGCAACTCCTCCTACATTAATGAACCGATTTTGAATACATGTTGCACATTGTAAATGTGTTTTTCCAAATGTAAACCATATATGTGTGGGCTCTTTAAGTATTCAGTGCTGTTCTGTGGAAGGCCACATGCAAATACAAATTTCAACAACAAAAAATGATCTTTATGTATACATTTCCTTATGGCCTTTGCCTACATGATCAGAAGTGCATTCCTCTAAAAACCCAAAGCGGGGGTATTAATCACCTTCAGTGATAGTTCTACTTATTAATAAACCAGTAGGATTCAGTTGCACGAGATTGCCTAATGCTCCCTGATGGTCCCTACTGGCTTCTGACGCCTGAGCCTGTCGATTAATTAAAGTTGAAAACTTTTGATTATTGTGCTGGATAATTCCTTTAGGTACTCCGTAGGAATTACCAGTGAACATGACTTGATTAGTACAAGATACCCCTCTTGATACTTGTATTTTATTTTGTAGATTTCTAGAGAACTGGCTGCACTGATTCAAAGTCATCTGTGTGTTTGGTTGACAATTTGAATTTATGGTATTGGGCAGTCCTGATACTGTGTGTCGTACACTACTAGTACCCCTAATTACATTGGGTTTGGGTTGTCCTTGCCCATAATTAGGATTACTTGTACTCACACTCGAGGTTGTCTGATGCACATTCCATGGATTAGCAATACACACATTAGTTAGTGCTGAAGTAGTATAAGTAACAGCACTTCCTCCCACAGCCGACTGCTGCCCAGCCAATGTATAATTGGGTAAGTATCTCATGCTGTGAGTGAAAGTCCCCGCCTCTCCAGATTGAATGTAAGTACTACTATTGTCAGAGCCTGAAATAACGGTTGGACATCGGACATGTCCGGTCAAATTTACCGTCGGGGGAAAAAAAAAATCTCAAAAATTTTATTTTTTTTTTCTAATTTTCAACAAGTTGTGTCTACACACCACCGCGTTTCAATCAATAAACATCAAAGGCCGCTTAGTGGCATGTTTATGTTCTAGGCACGGCTTAGTTTCTTTGATCTACATCACTTGGCGTGGTCGTTTGTCTCAAATTGTGCCAGTAACGTTCGGTGCGTTGGAAATGTTACATGTAGCGCATTGAAAATTTTCCGACGAGACTTACGGAGGCATTGACGTCGTGACCGCGATTCCAGACAAACGCCCACTCTGTCTAGCAGAGTAGTACCATTACTAACATACTTGGTTGGCACAAAGCCACAAACCATCAGATTCAGCATCATGACGGAACGGAAGGTAGAGCTGTAGGTTAACCGAAACCGAACCGAGGTTTTTAGTTTTTTTAAAAAACCGAAACCGTCGACATCCCGTAATCTAAGGTTTTTCATTTTTTATTAAATACTGTCTTGCTGCAGAAATTCATAGAATGTAGCCATTCCAGAGTAGTGGGAGTACCCAGACACTGCCAATGGCAGTGTCTGGGTACTCCCACTACTCTGGGAAGGCTACATTCTGTGGATTTCCGACATTTCAGCTCAGTTGTGTTTGCAGCTTTCCTCAAGTTGCGTGTGGGTGTCAGACCTCGAAAAATGGCCAAGCACAATAAAAGTTCTGTATATGTAGGTAATTATTACATTGGCCTTCCTGATTCTTCATGTACATGTATTATAGCTTATTTTGGGCATTCATTGAGTTTCATTCAATTTCACTACCATTCACTTGCGACTCCGGACATAAGTATGAGTTTTATTGAATTTTATTTAGCCTCATGAACAAACCGAAAACCGAACTGAACTGAGGTTTTACTCCACCTGAAAAACCCAAACCGAAACCGAACAAGAAATTAAAAAACCTACAGCTCTAACGGAAGGTACCTAAAATTGCCACGTTGCAGAAATGGAAAGACGAGTACAAATGGCTTGATTTTTCGGACAAAAAACTTAAGTGTTCTTTTTGTACAAAATGTAACGAAAAGTTGATGGGCTGTCGAAATTATAGTCGTGTGATGGTCGACGGTAGTACAAATTATCGCCTCAGCATTTTGAAAGATCACGCAGGCAGTCAGATGCATCAAAAAGCATGTGATCATGAGAGTCGTGAAAAGTTTGGAACTATACCAAAAAAACATATCATCAAGTCCATACCTGAAGACTGTGTGATAAAAGTTGCCTTTTGGAAGATGTCTGATGATGAAAGACAGAGAATGAAACGCTGTTTTGAGATAGCCTATTATATTGGGAATAACGGCCGACCATACTCTGACTTCGCGGGGCTTATAGAATTGGAGAAACTGCACGGAGTTGATTTGTCTTCAGCCTACTCTAATGAAAATGCATGTAAAGATTTTTTGCGTGACATAGCCTATATTCGGTTTGACTTGAGCGTCAAGTCAAAAATCAAGCGCGCCAATTTTATATCTGTTCTGTGTAATGGATCTACAGATGTCAGCAACGTTGAAACTGAAGTAACCTATGTCTTATTTGTTGATCCTGATTCCTTCCAACCTGTTACTATATACTTTGCATTGGAAAGCTTGGAGGATCAATCCTCCGAAGGTATCCTTAATGGTATCGAATCAGCATTCCGAAAAGCTGATTCATCTGACAAATTAGATCACTTGGTTTTTTTGACGTCTGGCGGGGCGTCAGCTAACAGTGGTATGTACAGCGGCCTCATAGCTAAGCTTCAAATGAAATACCCGTTGGTGGATTTCATTTGGTGTGTTTCGCATCGTCTAGAGTTGGCACTGAAAGACAGCCTGAGAGAACCCATTCAAATTGTGGAAGACCCTTTGCGAGATCTATATTCCATATATCATCGATCGTCAAAGAAGTTAAGAGAGTTGAAAAAATTGCATGACATTTTGAAAAATGTGTACAATTTTGAACATGGGCAGGTACGTCCATCAAAATTTTCTGGGATGCGGTGGATTTACCATAAAGTGCGAGCTATGTGTGGTTTTGTAGACAAGTTCGGCCTGTATGTTCAACATATTGAAAACGTTGTAGCCGAGTCTAAAGCAACAGACAAAGTGTCTCTCAGTGGCAAACTGAAGCGAATGAAATCCGCAAAAGTTTTGCTACTGAGCGCTTTATTTGTTGATTTGTTAGATCGTGTCAAGCGGTTGAGTTTGCGGTCTCAAAATCAATCAGAAACACTTCTTAGTATAGTTGAGTGTGTGGATGATACCATTTTGCATTACGAAATGTTACTTAAAAAATTAGAAAAGCAGCCTGTTCAGGCCTTCAGTCTCCCAACTCTCAGCTCTGTGCTCAGTAAGATTAATGACATTGACAACAGCTACCAAGATGTCAAACTGATAGATTTAGCTAATGGAAAACTATTTGTACAGAACCATGTGTGTGATTATGTGCGATCAACTGTGGGGCATTTGCATGAGCGATATGGGATTCTTGTTACTAATCCTTGGCTCCCTGAGGGTGAGAAGAAAATTATCATTGAGTCAGTTACTGCTGCTATGAGATCTGGGGACGCAAATGCGCGGCATATCTGCACTGTTCTAGATACAGGCACGTGGGTTCTCCCAGAGATCTTGGAAACGGGGTATTCAGGGGTCGAAGCTGGCACAAGTGAAGAAGTCTTGACTGAACACTCGAAAGCATTGGCGTGTGACGGTGACACGGAAATGCTTTCGAATGTTTTGACAAAACATCTGGCTGCAATTGATGTTTTATATGAACGCTATAAATGTGTGCTATCAGCTCCGTCTTCTGATTTAAGTAAAGAACAGTATATTTCAGTGGTCCGTTACGCCACTGCGCACACAGAGTGCCAGTTGTACAATCCTATGCAAATGTGCCAAATTCTTCAAAAAACAGAGGAGACACATACCCTTGTTTATTTGAATTTATTGAACTGTGTATGTGTTGCCCGTTCAGTAATGCAGAACTTGAGAGATTTTTCTCACGAATGGGTAATGTGAAAACAGACATCCGCAACAGTTTGAAACCTGAAAACCTGCAAGATCTGTGCAGGGTTTTACTTGGTCCTTGTTTACAAACATTCTCATCAAGTATAGCCTTAAGGGCAGTGGATAGGTGGTTCAATTCAAAGGGGAGGAGGTTAAACCAACGCAAACGCCAAAAATATGCAAAGCGGGAAAGCAAGCCCACGTGTTCTGCCGCAGGGACGAGTTCGGAGGATATGGAATTAGGCCTATCAGTTACAGACCTCTTCGAGTCCGCTTCTAATTCTTCAGACATTTCAAGTTCCGATATTAGTGACAATGAATGAATGCTTGTAAATTGTAATTGTAAAACGCAAACACATTATTACTAATTTTAGTTTTAATGAAGTATGAATCTATGAACTGCATGGAGTTTCGATTTTAATCGAAACTCCATGCAGTTCATAGATTTCATACTTCAGCCAGGCTGTCGGAGACAGTTCACACAGACTGAGCCCTTTCATTTGGGACATAGATTCATTGTCCCCAAAATGTCATGATTTGCAACTCTGAAACTATGGCAAATTTGATTGTTAGTGACATCCAACTCCAAAAAACAATCGAATATTTCCTACATTCAAATTTGCGATCACTATGGGTGGGCTAAACAGTAAACCAGTAAAACCACCCATAGTTATCCCGTATTTGAATGTAGGAAATGTCCGGGCCGGTGCACAAGGGGTTAAATGTTGTGAGTTGAGATCCAAAATTTGTAAACAGTACGTAAGTAAGTTGTTAACACCAAGTGTATATTGTATACATAGGCCTACTGCCCACATATCAATACTTTTCCAGCTAATTGTGCCCAGTAAGTTTGAAAACAAGGGGATTCCGGCATATCAGATTTAGATTATTATTTCTACGATTGCAAATTGCAATCCTAGAAAATATATTCTAAATCTGACATGTCCGAATCTCCATGTTACACGGGGATTGCCTGTGCTAAAATTTAGACATAAATCGGGTGCAGTCCACAAGTTGGGAACTTGGGAGTTTGCGCACTTGCATTGTAATTTGTAAAGTACAACACTGGCTTCCATTAAAAAAAATCATCTGACTTTGAGGCAGACATGTTAACCTCCAGAATAATTTTTCAGGGAACCTAAGGGTGATTTTCAGGGAAATGGGATGGATTTCAGGGAAAAGTTCGCGCGGGGGCAAAATAAAAGAAAAAACTTGTGAATTTTCAGCTCACGGACCACTATTAACACCAGGTTATATCCAGAACTAGTTGTCAACTATGCTGATGCATTTATGCTATGTTAAAAAATCATAAAATAACTTCTGATTTGACCCCCCCCCCCCCCCCCCCCCGGGATCCTCTTCTTCATGACCACCCCCCACCCCCCCTCCCCACCACCACCCACCCACACTAAGCCACAGAGCACATCCACCTGTGGTTTGCTCTTATCAAAGTCTACTTAGCTAATAATTTCCCAAATCTGAAAATGTTAACACGAAAAGATGTCCTGATATTCAGTTACTTCAAGAACATTAGTACTCAGAAAGTATCTTCAGCAAACTTCATGCATGTGGGACGCTTATGCCCTACACAAAACTTTTCTTTTCATCATTGAAGCATTTCTGTTTAATTCCATTCAAAATTTTCTGGTCACAGATGGCCAACAGTTAACAGTTCTGTAGTCAGCACAACAGAATAAATGTGATGTTAGAAAAAAAGTCCATTGTGTTTAAATATGCTGTCATAATTTTTCGGCATCCTAAGCGACTATAACCTACTTTTAAGCTGTGCTAAATAGTTGTTGTTTATGTTTTGATTTTGGAAAAGGGATGAGAATTAAAGCTATTCTATGGAGGAATAAATAAATATATATTATTTAATTCCTTTTCATATATTGTAATTTCCAAAAACTGCATTTAAATGAAGGTGGAGTTTCAATTTTTTGAAAGTAAGTCACCTATTTTCACTTCGACACTTGCACATTGGTCACGAATCTCTGAAGAAAAACACCAGAAATAAACATGAACACAGTTGAAATATATATCATAAAATAGCCTTTTCTTAAATAAATTTAACTTAAATCCATATTTTACTGCTTCGTGAGTTTTTACCAGAGTTTGAAATGCATGTGATTTGACTCTGAACGTTTTTCCTAAGTTGCAACGGGAACGAAATATTTGACTGTTGTTTTCCGGGATTTTTGGTCCAAAACTGATTCCCGACCGGGAGGCCGGGAACTACACTGAAATTCCGGGATTTTCCCGGGCGTTCCGGGAGAGTTAACATGTCTGCTTTGAGGCATTCAATTTCGTTTTATTTTCTGTTTTACCCACCGGTGCAGTCGACGAGTTTGGAGTTTGCACACTCGCATTGTATAGTACAACACAGGCTTCCAGTAAAAATATCCCACGATGTTAGGGCGTTCGAATTCGTTATATTCACTGGTTTACCCAATACCCACCACTGGCACCAGCCAGGCCAGTACTGGTCAGGACTTGGAAGGTTGAGTTGTGTGTTAGACTGTCAGTCTGGGTCTGACGTCCATACTCCAGACATCATCATACGATACATTTATCTAATAACCAGTTAACTACAGAAATTTCAAAGGAGTATCAACTGTTTCAAGTCAATCAAGTGTGTGAGAATGCACCAGAGAACACCATTTACAACGTAAGTTTAAAAAAATATCTCAACATCAGGAGGGGACACCCCTCCTGATAACCTCCCCAGCTTGGTGCTTCGCGCCAAGGCAGATGCTGCGCATCTGTAAAGTTGTCCGAACAAATTAAAAAACCTTATTTCAGGCACTGACTATTGTTCTTAGGCATGGATGTGGCATTATTTACTAATACCTGAAGTTGCGGACCAGATTGAACCATCTTATCTGTGCCTTTAATGCCTTGTTGTATTTCTGTAACACTAGCCATTTCTGGCTGTACAGAAACCTTTCTTCTCACATCAGGTTTTGTCTTGAGAACACTTCCCTGAGATGTAAACTGCACCTCTGCTCTCCTCATTCTACTCAACAAAATATCACTCTGCTGTTTACACTCTTGATACTCCCTCAGGAGTGCAAATACAGCATCCTGCCTTGGAGTCTGATAGTCATCCTCCACCCCTGCCACATCTGACTGACATCTTGTTGGGTCAATGTTTACAATACTGAAATTCTGTGGCCCCTGATCAACCACATCAGTATTACCCAGGTTGAGCTGATCAATTGGATAGCCCTCATTATTCTTCTCAACCTGATTGTTACCCTGATCAATTTGATCAGTCTGGTAAAGTAAATATCTTTCAATATTTTCATTATTGAATGTTTGACTGCTATGTATCACTTGGGTACTTTGCAACTGGTCCTGCAAATGTCCAAGTTCAGCCTGATCTGTCAGGCTATCCTGACCTGGAGACATTTGCCCAGATGCTCGGCTACCCAATGAACCTGGAGAAAGTGCATGAAATGAATCATGATCTACTGGGAGATTTGCCTGCAATTCCTAATCTCCACAGTATGATTCATTTTCAGACGGTGGGGGAGTTAGTCCCTGTGGAGAAGCTTGTATAATATTAACATTGTCTGGGGGATAATTTATCAGCTGTAAAATTCTATTATCCACCAATTGAGGATTTAGTGGTTACGATAAATCAATAAATCGCCACTGCTCATTTGTTCCTCGAAAATGGGGTTTCTTTACAAGATCCTCCCTAGTTAATACTCCATACGTCATTCTGCATTTAATTATCTCCCTAGCAATGCTCTCTGTTACCTAAGGGATCTTCAGAAGTTCACTGAATGGTGCAGTGTTGACATTAATTCTACTGATACTAGCCATTTTATATTTTTGCTCTTAGATAATGTTGAAGCAAAAACAAGTAATTTTTTCATCAAAAAAAAATTGGAAGTAGACGTGTTGATAAACATTCAAATTATCTGAAATATTTTAATTTCCGGTTTGAATTTCAATCAGATAAGCCCGATTAAAATTCAAACTGTCTGAAATCTACTAAATTCATTTTCCGACTAAATTAATTCTTAGGTTTGTACCTACAATTTAGTACTGAAAATTCAACTCGAATGTCCACAATCAAAATGGCGGATTTGCCATTCGAACTAAATAGCCGATGATGTGAGCATGAAGTAACCCAAGTGGCTGGGTTCTTAAAGTCCCGTCTCCAATTAAAGTACAATTGGTCTAATGGTTATTCGTACTTCAGGATACTCACTTAATAATCTATTCAGTTCTCTAGAAAGACAACACTATCACTTGTTTCTGGCTCAGTAGAAAGACACGTCTTATTCGCTTCAAATCCACTTAACAAGAGAACGGTTCGACCAATCTTCGCCAACTCCTTGCTTATTCTCGTGCGTTCTCGGCGAACTCCGGATTCCTCACGATGCTTCCATCCTGGTTAAAGGTGATCGGCTGTACCGTCAATGCAATTTCACAACAATAATAATAATAATATTTTAATGCCTAGAATCCACACACGGTGCCCAATGGCTGTACAATAATTGATTACATACATATACACACATACACGTACATTCTCTCACAGATACATTGATACATGCATCACTATTATAATTTATTGGTGCCCAACGCCACATCAGCAACTGAGGCTATATCGTGGCGATAAGCGACAGAACCTAAAAGAAAAAGGGTATTGAAGTAAAACAATATAAAAAACAAAACAAATTACAACTTTACCAAAACAAGTATGTGAGTGTAACTTGACGAGTAACGAGGCAATCCTCTCTGACTCAGTCACACCCATGCACCTGGTAAGGTCAGTTTATGACAAAAAATTAAAAGACCACTGAAGGACATGCCTTTCGAAAAAGGTAGGTTTTAGTACCCAACTTGAATGATTCAAGTGATTTACTATTTTTTATGTCGATTGGAAGAGAATTCCAAAGCCTTGGGCCAGCAACCGCAAAGGCCCTACAGCACTAGTAAATTTAGATACAGGCTGAACCAGATTGAGTTAACCTGATGACCTAAGAGACCTCGGTGGTTTGTGGATGATAAGCAGATTAGTCAGGTAGGATGGTGCAGATCCAGAGAGATCCCGAGATACACTTAAACACCAAAAGAACAGTTTTTTAAATTGAATTCTTTTTTACTTAACGGGTAGCCAGTGTAACTCCGAGAGTACTGGTGTTATATATGACAGTACTTTTGAGTTCTGGTTATGACCCGTGCAGCACATTTTTGGATTGTTGTAGCTTTTCAAGAATAGATGTTTTAGAGCCAATCAGAAGAGAGTTGCAGTAGTTGATGCGACTGGTAACAAAGGCGTGGACAAGCTGTTGTGACGCCTGCGTATCAATGAAGGATCAAATTTTGCTAATATTTCTAAGATGAAAAAATGCACTGCAAGAGACGTGTTTGATATGTTCATCAGCGGCCAAATTTTCATCAATGAAATAACCTAAGTTTCCACACAGCTACTGGGTTTTATCTCAGAACCTCCAATATTGAGGGACAGTTTGGATATTTTTGAAAGTTGATGAGGTAGGCCTATATATATTACTTCTGTCTTGTCATTGTTCAATTTAAGAAAGTTTTTAGTCATCCTTGCCTTTATGTCTGAAATACAAAGTTCAATCTTACTGCATGCTTCAGACTCAAAGGCGTGAGTAAAACTAGTATACTGCTGTGTGTCATCTGCGTCAAAATGAAAGTTAAGGCCATGGCTTCAGATAATGTCACCGAGAGGTAAGACATAGCCAGTATACAGTAGAGGACCCAACACTGATCCTTGAGGGACGCCAAAAAGTAGTGTGACCTTGTCTGACAACTCACTGGATACTCTGTGTGCGACCATTAAGGTACAATGAAAACCAATTAAGTGCTTGGTCAGTAAGGCCCATTCTCACTGCCATTCTTTGAATAAGTATGTTATGATCTGTGGTGTCAAAAGCGGCACTTAAATCCAATAAAACAAGACATGTTAGGTTGTGCCTGTCCGTGGATAGGAGGATATCATTTTGGACCCTTAGAAGTGCAGTTTCTGTAGTGCAATTAGATCTGTATGCAGATTGGTTAACTGCAGTGAGGCCGTGGGCTGCCAAATGAGAATTCAGCTGAGAAGCCACCGCACGCTCAATAATCTTTGATAGGAATTGAAGATTAGAGACTGGTCGGTAGTTTTTAAGAACCTCTGGGCCAAGTGTTGGCTATTTGAAAAGAGGTTTTACTAAAGCGTGTTTCATGCTTGTCGGAAAGACGCCAGAGTGGAGGGAGGCATTGACCAGTTTCAAGATCGGTGTAGTTAACTCTGAAAGAGATGCTTTTAACAACCAAGTTGGAATGATATCTAGCATGCATTGCTTAGATGGTGCCTTGGATATTAACCTCTGGATATCTGTTGTAGCCAAAGGTTTGAATTGGGACAACTGTGCAACAGCTTTAACACAGGTGCATGGCATGTCGGCCATCTGTTGAAGATAGGATTGTGAGCTTGTATCAAGCAAAGCTCTCATAGTCTCAGTTTTTCAGAAAAGAAAGAAGAAAATGTGTTTGCAAGGTCTTTGAATGACGAATGCTCTGGGAGTACGGTTGTCTTTTGACGATACAGAAGCTTCTCAAGAACAACAGTCCGTGCATTAGAGGAATTAACATTAGCTGACAATAAGTCCAAAAAGTATTTCTGTTTCGTGGATTTGACCAGTTTGTTAACATTTTGCTGGTTGACAAACATCTCTCGTTGAACACATAGTTTCGTTTGCCACCACTGAAGCTCTAGTTTGCATCATAAATCTTTTGCGCGCCTAATCTCATCGCTGAACCACTGTGAGCAAGGGTGTACGCTAAAAGTGTGTGTTTGCTTAGGAGCAAACTTGTCAATAACCTCTTGAAGTGAGCCAGTGAGGATGTAGTCAGTGCTGTGAACAGTTTGCATCTTGTTAATTTTAGCGACAGGGAATGAAGCAATAGCATCCGCAAACTTAGCAATGTCAATTCTTCGGTACTTGTGGTATATGACTTTCTTCGGACAGGGGAGGGACGAGGAGGTACCAAATCAAAGATAATCATAAAATGGTCAGAGATTGCAGGATCAACAATTAATACATTTTTAACAAGATCAACCTTGGATTCTCTAGTGATCAGCAGATATAATGTGTGGCCATCTTTATGGGTAGTGCCACGAACATTTGGCGTATATTCATTGAATTGATAAGATCACGCAGTTTAGAAGAATCTCTGGAAGTTCTCTTCTCCATATGGAAAGTGAAATCACCTCCAGTGATGAATTTTCCTGGCAGCGCAGTAATGCTTCCAAGAAAGTCTTGGAATTCGCTAATGAACTGGTTGACAGTGAATTCGTTTTTGGAGCTCTGTGGGGGTCGATAAATGACAATGAGATGGACTGAGTGTGAGTCGATCGTTACAATGGTGTCAATGCACTCGAATGTAACCGAAGTCTGAGATGCCTTACGCTTAATAACCTTCACAGTGTTGTCACAGATTACACCCACACCTCCACCTTGCTGTGACTTCCTGGGGTTGTGTGTAAGAATCTTGCCGTTGGCAATGATCTCACCGTCCGTCAATGTGTCATCTGGAGTTAACCATGTTTCAGTTATCTTGGATATTGAAATATTGTTATCGTCGATTGTGTCAAGTAAGCTTGCAGTTTTGTTCACTATCAAACGAGCATTCACAAGGCACAACTTGAGATCGTTCGATTTGGAATCGGTCGTGACTAAGTTAATAGGGATAAGATTTTGAACATTTACAGTTTTGGATTTTATTGTTTATGTCGTTGTTTGCCGCATTTCTTATTTTGTCTCTTGCAAAGGATGCCAAAAGATTTAATATTATTTATCACATCATCACTGAGGAGAAGAAAGGAGTTGTAAGTCTTTTGATCACAGTTCTCGAATGATGGTTTTAATGCACGCATTTCCGCAGAACTATTTGAGCCGAGAAAATATGTGATTTTGGATTATGAGTGTAGTGGTCATTCTGTGTGTTGTGCGGAAAGCTTGTCGTTCAGCAACAACGCAAGCGCAGACAATGCAACTATTGTTTGTATTGAGAACAATGGAGTGAGCGATGCTAAGCATCTCTGTATAGATTGAAGGTGAAAAAAGATATATTAAGAGTGCATATAAATCAAAATAAATGTAAACAAAGCTTTTCTTTCCTGATATTCTTGGTAGCATTCCGAACATCATGTGTAGAAATAATTCCTGATAATGATCTTGAAATATCGAAAAAGCAAAGATTTTGATCCACGAACAACTATGCTCCCTACACACAGGCACATGAATACAGTTTACACTTAATCCTGATAGTCCACAATGCGATGGTTTGCATGTCTTCAACCAATCTAACACTGCCTGAGCAGCTGTGTGGAGTTACGATGTTGAGGAGCTGGCAGCTGCTTGTCGTTACTCGGTGGTTCTCTCCAGGTACTCTGGCTTCCTCCACCCATAAAATTGTCGCCGACATGATATGATCTTGGCTGTTAAAGTGTTGTTAAACATTAATAAATAAAATAAATAAATCGTCGTGTTTACGACGTTGGTCGGATTAAGTTTTAATCCTTTCCACCGGTGGAGCCAGCGTTGCCAGTTAGCAAAAATAAAAGGCGCCTTCATAATTAATACGTTGTTATTCAGTGCAGTTTTGTTGTTGTTATTTTCTATTTATAATATATACATATGGTTTATAAAATTTATAATTTATAAACTGCTTGTGACAAACAGAAGACTGGTACATACTTGTCTGTATATTGTTTGCCTGCTAAAGTTGACAGTCAACACTGTATTCAAGGCATGGAATATTGAGAACACTGTCACAGACTTATTTTGATGATGGATAGTTTATTAACTGAAGATTCACAAGACAAATCTGTTCTCCTGCCCCAAAATAACTCTCAATATCTTGCCTTATGAACACTTTACATCAACACCATCAAGGACAAATGAACAAGGCTGGAAAGTAATGACAGCCTTCCCAAATAGAGACGTCATTGACACATGGTTGTTTTGGGTAAATGAATGCGAGAGCGATCATTCTGAATTAGTTGTAACTAATGGGGCTAATGCACATTGAAAATGTTCATCGAAAAAGACGAAAACAATGGAAAGAAAACCCCGCTCATTCTTTTTTTATGTGTACCCATACTATGTATGGTACACATAATGCCGGCATCCGGGGTGACCATCTGTTGTTAGTCCATCCTTTGTCTGTCCGTCTGTCCGTCCGGCGTCTGTATCCATTTCTTTGGCATTCAATAACTTGAAAAATATTGCTTGGATTGTCAAGTTACTTTATATTTGTGTTCAGGTTACTGATGTGCCGAGCTGTATAGTTTTTGGTGTAAATCGGATAATTTGATCCTGAGATATTAACCCTTTATCCTTCAAATTGAAAAATCCTCCTCCAATCCCTTTGGCATTCGATAACTTGAAAAATATTGCTTGGATTGTCTAGTTACTTTATATTTGTGTTCAGGTTACTGATTTGCCAAGCTGTATAGTTTTTGGTGTAAATCTGATGATTTGATCCCGAGATATTAACCCTTTATCCTTCAAATTGAAAATTCCTCTCCGGCGTCCGTATCCATTTCTTTGGCATTCGATAACTTGACAAATATTGCTTGGATTGTCAAGTTACTTTATATTTGTATTCACGTTACTGATGTGCCGAGCTGTATAGTTTTTGGTGTAAATCGGATAATTTGATCCTGAGATATTAACCCTTTATCCTTCAAATTGAAAAATCCTCCAATCTCTTTGGCATTCGATAACTTGAAAAATATTGCTTGGATTGTCAAGTTACTTTATATTTGTGTTCAAGTTGCTGATGTGCCGAGCTGTATAGTTTTTGGTGTAAATCTGTTATTTTGATCCTGAGATATTAAACCTTTATCCCTTCAAATTGAAAATTCATCCAATCCCTTTGGCATTTGATAACTTGAAAAATATTGCTTGGATTGTCAAGTTACTTTACATTTGTGTTCAGGTTACTGATGTGCCGATCTGTATAGTTTTTGGTGTAAATCTGATGATTTGATCCCGAGATATTAACCCTTTATCCTTCAAATTGAAAATTCCTCCAATCCCTTTGGCATTCGATAACTTGAAAAATATTACTTGGATTGTCTAGTTACTTTATATTTGTGTTCAGGTGACTGATGTGCCAAGCTGTATAGTTTTTGGTGTAAATCCGATGATTTGATCCCGAGATATTAACCCTTTATCCTTCAAATTGAAAATTCCTCCAATCCCTTTGGCATTCGATAACTTGAAAAATATTGCTTGGATTGTCAAGTTACTTTATGATTGTGTTCAGGTTACTGATGTGCTGAGCTGTATGGTTTTTGGTGTAAATCTGATAATTTGATCCGGAGATATTAACCCCCTTTATCCTTCAAATCGAAAATTCCTCCAATCCCTTTGGCATGAGATAACTCAAAAAATATCAATCCGATTGTCATGTTACTTTATATATTTATTCAGGTTACTGATGTGCTGTGCTGTATAGTTTTTTATGTAAATCTGATAATTTGATCCGGAGATATTAACCCTTTATCCTTCAAATTGAAAATTCCTCCAATCCCTTTGGCATTCGATAACTTGAAAAATATTGCTTGGATTGTCAAGTTACTTTATGATTGTGTTCAGGTTACTGATGTGCTGAGCTGTATAGTTTTTGGTGTAAATCTGATAATTTGATCCGGAGATATTAACCCCCCTTTATCCTTCAAATCGAAAATTCCTCCAATCCCTTTGGCATGAGATAACTCAAAAAATATCAATCCGATTGTCATGTTACTTTATATATTTATTCAGGTTACTGATGTGCTGTGCTGTATAGTTTTTTATGTAAATCTGATAATTTGATCCGGAGATATTAACCCTTTATCAATCAAATTAGACACTCCTCCAATCCATTTCTATATGTACCCATACCTTGTATGGTGTACATTATGTCAGCATCCGTGGTGGCCCTCCGTCATACAGCTTTCTACTAATTGCGCGTATGGGTACACATCTGACGATTTCATCGGCCTATTTTTTATATACTAAAATTGCATATGTATATTTTTGTTTAACACATGTTGGAAGTTGCTTGACATGACAATGTTTCATAAAGACCTTCGAAACAAAAATGTATAAAAAAAAATAATAAAACACGTACATGCCATTTTGGTTTTATTTACAAGCAAAAATCGAGATCATTACTATTCACATGATATGCTTTAACATACAGAGAGCACAACGTAAAAATGAGATATTATTGTGCATGTACTGCAGCATATACAGTACGAGTCAAAAGTTGTGGAATAACCACTATAAACTGTATCACTTATCCAGGCCCGTAACTACTGAAAAGGGGTGCGGTGGCTCAGTTGGTAGAGGCGCAGGCTGCAAGCTGAGAGGTCCTCGGTTCGAATCCCACCTGCGGCAACCGTGTTGTGTCCTTGGGCAAGACACTTCATCCCCATTGCCCATTGCCCACGTGGGGGCACGGTGACGCTGTGTACTAAGACATACTGCACGTCAATGGTGCACCTGTCTTCAACCAATGCTAACCCTGCTTTTGTGGAGTTGGTATGTTGGGGAGCTGACAGTTGCTGGCTGTTGCTCGGTGGTTCTCTCCGGGTACTCTGGCTTCCTCCACCCATAAAACTGTCACGGTTATGGTTAGCCATTGTGCAGAAATATGTGACCTTAAACACCAATAAATAAATAAATAACTACTGAAAAATATTTGGGGTGGGGGGTGGGATCATCATTCTCCCCTACTGTCAGCGCATATTGCCCACATGGCCCCATAAAGATATCAGTTTCAGGTGCCCTGTAGGGCAGGGCACTCCACTCGGAAAGATAAATGAATATATTCTAATTTATCAAAAAAGAATTGATGAATTTACGACACTCAGGCCTCCTTTTGCATAGGCAGGAGGGCGTATGAACTGAGATGGAAGGTGTACAAGACCACGATCGGGTTCCCAGCGTGCCCTAGCTGTTCAGATCTATTCTGTTTGGTGGGGAAACATTCTGGCAAATAATTCCTTGACAGGGCAGCGGTTGCGTGGTAACTGCTTGTAAAAATTTATGGCTACACCCTAGCCTCTGTATGATATGGCTGTATGTTGCTATTCCACATCCCCGAAACAGGGTCAGTGTCAGAAATTGGCCACTTTTGTTTGAAAATGTGTAACTGGACTTGCAGGATATTTTGTGTAGTTGGCAGGTGGATGGTGTGAGTAGCAAGCTAAAATACATGAAGGTACAGGAAACATAAATTAACTCTAACTAGGAATTTTAATACAATTCGGGTCACTGCTCTGTTCTGGTACCTCATCGAATGCCAGTGTTGAAATGCGAACATGACACCGTTTTAGATTTAACTATGATTCTGAAATAATCCTAGTCAGTGTACAGTAATGTAAGCTATTGAGTAGTTCAACTCTCCTGGCCTTTGGAAAGTGTCGGCGAATTGCGGAAGGTATGGGCTATTGAAGGGTTGGAAGGGAGAGGAACGCCCCGAAGGCACCCAAATAAGATCGGACCGGCCCTGTTGTCGTCCAGACGCACGGCGTGTAGTTTGTAGAGGACATTTAGCTGGAATGATGTGTTAAGTGTGATGGAAATAACTGAAGTACGAGCGAATCACGACCAGCACTTACATCTCAGAACCCTTCGCCTGTAAGCTAGTTAAGTCAGAACCGATCACAGACTCTGTGCTATACGTTTTGTGACAGGATAAAGTGATCAACGAATCAGACTCGATGGTACACGTTACGCAATAGTGAAGTACAATTCAGACTCAGTAGTGTTAGATCTGAATCATGAATAGTGATATAGACTTTGCTCAAAGGTACCAGTTAATAAATCTCCGGAAATGCAAGGGACGCGGTCTATGATGTGTTAAGTAAACAGTGAGACGTTTTCTTGATCGGTGTCAAAATGCTGTCATCGAACCAAGGCTTCAGGACCAGCATATGACGAAAAACAATTCTTCAAATCATCAACAAACCCAAGTGGAAATACCGTGACAATCCCGTAATCGGGAGGAGTATGCAGCACTGCATGGAAAACAAATGACTTCTGGGGAGCGGGTAACACACGTATTATTCCATATTTTGTATGTATTATTTACTCTATAGCAATATACTCATCATATCATTTATATACGTAAAACGAGTCTTTTCTTGATTTGCCAGAATAAATTCATAGAAACCGCAGAGACCAAGACCCAACCACCCCTTTTAGTCGTCCACGCTCTACCCTGTGATAAGCAATGCAGGTCTAGGGGGACAGGCCTGGTCAACTCGAAGGGTTAACTCTGTCTTTCACCTGACAGTCAGTAGATAAGCATCTTACACAAAGGTATATACCTAGCCCCACCCACCTTTCCAAGTCCCCTCCCCCCCTCCTCACCAATGTTGCACAACTAAGCCTCTGTAATATGGCTATATACTGACCCCCCCCCCCCCCCCCGGGGGGGGGCTTGATCCCGAGGTGGTGGAGGGGCAGTATGTGGCCGTTTTATAGACTAGTGTATATACACCTAGCCCCCTGTTGGGGAGGTCAGTCCCCCCACTGTCCGGGAAACGCTAGTGCAACCATAATTGAATATAGATATAAATGTTAAAGGTTTACATTTATATTCTATTATGGGTGCACAGCAGCAACCATCCAATTAAATTAATTGATTCTGAGGCATTTTTTCAGATCGGTGAGGGAGGGTCGATTTTTAATATTTCTTTTTCTTTTGCAAAAGGTGAGTAAATGTGAGGAGATTTCGGCTGGCTATTTTACAGACGGAAATATAGATAGAAAGTACATATTAAAACAAATGGATACATTTTTAATTTGAAAAATAAAATATTCCTCTCATATTATCTTTGAAGTAAAAGTATTTAATCTACAGGGATTTGCCTTGTTACAGTTTATAAATTGTAACATGGCAAACATATTGGAGACGAAACTAAATAAATATGCATCAATCAAAACATGTTCCGGGTCTCCCTGAGTTTGTACTAACATTGGAAGATACTGAAAGGCAATAAAAAATGTCCAGTGATGGGGTTCAAATTCAGTGCGGGATTGTCTGAGAATCAAAGCACTTTTTATACCCCCCGCAATCAAAGTTTGGGGGGGGGGGTATATAGGAATCACCCTGTCTGTCCGTCCTTATAAGCGCAACTCCTCCGTGAAGAATTTTCATGAAACTTTACACAATGGAAGAACTCCATATGAAGATGTCATGAAGCAATATAATTCCGTTCTGACATTTCCAAAGGGAGAAATCTAACTTATACATTTCAGGCACAGGGGTATCACTTTGTGAGTTTGCTCACAGTACCTCTAGTTTTAGCCTAAATCTAAAGTACATATTAACGGCATGGTTTTCAGAGACTTTCTTGTTTTCTTTTTGAATAGGATGCCTCAAGCATACATTGATGTTTGGGACTATCCTGTCCTTCCAAACTGTTGTGTCTTTCAGGCCTGGGTAAAGATATAAAACATATCTTTCCAGGTATATTTTTTTTAGTAGAGTGCAACTCCTTCCTCAAAACACCTCCTCCCATAGTCTTTCATGCCCGTACAGTTCACTGAAAAGCTTCTCACACAAGTTTTTGGCAAAGTTGCCTGGGCAAGAAAAATTTTTGTACAGTTGCTGAAGTTCAGCAATTGTGTAGTGATAAGGTGGTGGAATGTCGCTGAATGTGTCTTCGGATAGCGGCTCTGGTTGCATTGGAGGCTCATGAGAGGGAAACTGTGAATGAATTGGCTGTTCAGGTGGCAGGAGCATTTTTGTATACTTTAAAATTTCATTCAAAATTTGATTGTTCCGTACAAATAGTTCCACATATTTCAGCAACAAACTGCAATCGACTCAAGCTCAAAACATACTTAGAACACATCTGAAAGCCGTGAAAGTGTAATGCTAAAGGGACCGAACTTTGATGCCTGTGTTGGACAGTGGATTGATTGATCATGCATTTTGCCAGAGGTGGCGGAACTGGGAAGGGGGGGGGGGGGAGGGGGGAAGGGCTAGGGGAGGCTTCAGCCCCTCTACTTTTTTTGTCAGGCCATGTTTTTTTGTATGCATATATTTTAACACAACCAATGACTGGTGAAACAAAGGGCGGATCCAGAGCCTCCCCCATATTTTCGCCAGCTATGTTTCTCTCGTACTGGTTCAGTTTCGATGGTTTTCGGATCATTTTTTGCAGTAAATGGCAGCGAACACTAAAATGTATACAGTCTGTTAATAAATTGGTTAACTGAAATAGATCGAAATCTTAGAGACATACAAGTACCAAATCCACCCCCAGACAAGATAATCCACAGACAGTATAATTGCTGCAAACGTCTGGCAAAGCATACAGGTGAGGTCTATTTATCAGCTTTGGTCGTTACGACCAAAGCTGATAAATAGACCTCACCTGTATGCTTTACTGACGTTTTTTAACAGCTCTCAAATTGTGAAATCTTTCAAATACATCTCCTGAAAAATCTCAAAATATCCACTCAGATGCATGGAAATGGGGGTTTTGTGACCCTGGAATTTAAAATTTTCATACCGACAACCATCCATCGCCCAATCCAGCCCCTCCCCTCCCCCACCCACTTTGAAAATCATTCTGCCACCCCTGTTTGCATCATCTACTTTAACCGGTTTTATGGAATAATAAATGGAATATAAAATCTCGCCCAGATTACAGGGAGCATTTCTCTCAAGTATTAAAATATTCACCTTTTATGTGTTTTGCGTGGACTCTTTGGAAGGTTGTTTTTCCTGCGTCGTTTTACTGGGGGTGATGGTGGAGGTGTAGGACTGCGCAGACTTGATGGTGTTCATAGTTGAGCTGTACATGCACTGTCAGAGTTAGAGTGATAAGAGGTACATGTATCTGGGCGTTGCTCTTCCTGTTGGAGTCATTTCCTCATTTGCTTCCAAGAGCCAGCATCCAAAACCCGTGAAATCACGAAAAGTTTGTGAGGTTAGTGAATAATACCCACTTTACTGTAATAATTTTATACATTATAATTAACCTACAGACTGATGTCGAAATACCAAAATTTCAAAAACTAAACATTTCCACGATGCGGCTGGAAATTCAACCAATTCATTCTATCTTGTTGGCAGAGCTCATTGTGCTATGTCAAACAATATTGAATTGGTTGAATTCCTAGTTATGTCTCCCCTTTCCAGAAGGGAGACATATTGTTTTAGTGCATATTCTTCTTCTTCTTCTTCTTCTCATACAAACTTTGTCCGGGCCATAACTTTTTTGTCTTTTGACCGACACCTAAGATACTTGGCATGTGGATGTATCACCATGAACCGATGTGCAGTGTACCATAGTGACCTTCATGTGACCTTGACCTTTGACCTGAAGGTCAGATTTATGCGCTTTTTAAGGGAAACTGTCAGGACCAGAACTTTTTTGTATTTCTAGTCAGGCTTTAGATATTTGGCATGTGGATGTATCACTATGAGCCGGTATGTAGCGTACCATTGTGACCTTCATGTGACCTTGACCTTTGATCTGAAGGTCAGATTTGTGCTTTTTTCAAGGAAACTTTGTCCGGACCAAAACTTATTTGTCTTTTGAGCCAGGCCTTAGATATTTGGCACGTGGATGTATCACCATGAGCTGGTGTGTCGCATACCATTGTGACCTTCATGTGACCTTGACCTCAAGGTCAAATTTATGTACTTCAAATGGGGAGTAATTGTCCAGACCAGAATTTTTTTTGTTTTTTGACCTAGGACTTGGTTATTTGACATATGGATGTGTCACCATGAGACCGCATGTCGTCTACCTCGATGACCTTCATGTGACCTTGACCTCTGACCTTAAGGTCAAATTTATGTACTTCAAATGGGGAATAATTATCCAGACCAGAACTTTTTTGTTTTTTGACCTAGGACTTAGATATTTGACATGTGGATGTATCGAAATTAGACCGCATGTCACATGTAATCATGACCTTCATGTGACCTTGACCTCAAGGTCAAATTTATGTACTTTAAATGGGAGTAATTGTCCAGACCAGACCAGATTTTTTTTTTTTGGACATGTGGATGTGTCACCATGAAACCGCATGTCCGCTACCTTGATGAACTGCATGTGACCTTGACCTCTGACCTCAAGGTCAAATTTATGTACTTCAAATAGGGAATAATTGTCCAGATCAGAACGTTTTTGTTTTTTGACCTAGGACTTAGATGATTGACGTGGAGGTATCACGAGACCACATGTCATCATGACCTTCATGTGACCTTGACCTCAAGGTCAAATTTATGTACTTTAAATAGGGAGTAATTGTCCAGACCAGAATTTGTTTTTTTTTTTGACATGTGGATGTTGAGCTAGATCATAGATATTTATAACCCCGCTCCCCAAAGGGGAAGTTGGGACATACTACTACTTCTTCTTCTTCTTCTCCGCATACAAACTTTGTCCGGGGCATAACGTTTTTGTCTTTTGACCTAGACCTTAGATATTTGGCATGTAGATGTATCACCATGAGCCGGTGTGCCGCGTACCATAGAGAACTTCATGTGACCTTGACCTTTGACCTGAAGGTCAGATTTATGTGCTTTTTTAAGGGAAACTTCGTTCGCACCAGAACTTTTTTGTCTTTTGACCTAGACCTTAGATATTTGGCATGATTGTCAATATTATTCATGTATATATAATTTGCAGTGCATTAAATAGGAAGGGGAGACATATGTTTTAGTGTGCTAAAACAGTTTCTAGTTCAATCTTGTTTTGATATTTTGACATGGGGCTTCAGAAGGTTAATTATGAACAAACCACCATCAACTGAGCCAAAATCATAAAATGTGCCTGAACAGAATGATTTGTGACAGATCGTTCTCTCTGGACACATTTAATGCAGTGGTGGACCGACACTGAAATTCAGCCCAGGAAAATTTTGGCTCGACTGGCCCGTATTACAACTCGCCGCCGAGCAACCAGCCTACTTCACAACTTACCGGCTCATTCGGCGATTGACTAGCCCATTAGGTTTGTGACCCATACAGACAATATAGATCCCTGAATTTTTTCTTTCTTTCCCATCAAATGGACCTCATCTGCCCACGTAATACTGAAAAATGCCATTTTTCTTCCAAACATGGCTTATGACAACATCATTGATTTTTCGGGAAAAAGTTTTATATTGTGTGATTTTCTATTCTTGTTGGGCTAATCCTGGGTAGTTTTCTTGCTCAAATTTGACCTCTTTGTGGCACCTCATCATTTTTACCCTTTTCCCAACGTAACAGCCAAAACCGACCAGCGCGCTTCACAAAATTACCATACAATTCTCATTATTTTTAGCTCAACTTTGATGTAGTCAAATTTGAGGTTATGCCATGGCCCGTCATCCATCTGGACGTCTGTCTGCCCGTCCATCAATAATTCAATACGGCTTGGGCTGGAGGCCATATTTATGAACCAGTCTTGACGAAACTTCGTGGGTACCTTTGTTATCACCGTGGGATGAGAACGAGTGTTTGTGGGTGTGGTCTGAAATTCAAGATGGGCCACCAGCAGCCATTTTGTACCAAAATTAGTGCAATCAGGTTTTTGTACAGAATTTCTGTTTGAAAGTTCTGATTTGAATAAATGTTTGTATGAATGTTTGTTTGAAAGTTCTGATTTGAATAAATGTTTGTATGAATGTTTAGTAACATGGAATACATCACATATAATACAGGTTTTTTTCTTGTGCAGAAATTATGCAAATTAGATGAACTTTGATTTGTTCAGCGCTACTTATACACAGTAAGTATACATGTCAATACGGCTCCGGCTAGGGGCTGTATTTATGAACCGATATTCACGAAACTTCATGGGTACCTTTGTTATCACATTGGGACGAGAACGAGTGTTTTGGGGTGTGGGCCGAAATTCAAGATGGCTGCTACTGGCCATTTTATACCGAAATTAGGTGCAATCAGTTTTTTGTACAGAACTTCTAGGACTATGTTTGTTTTCATCATGGGATGGTAACGAGTGCTTTTGGGCTTGGACAAAAATTCAAAATGCCTGTCAGCAGTCATATTCATGCTGCGTACAGTCCATTTAAAACCCGAGTTTGTCACACCCCACGAGCACACTATAATTAAGGGGTATGAGACCTGACTATCGAGGCTAATTATAGACTACTGGAAAATACCTACATCAAAGTGCCACGCCGACATGCCGAATAGCGACTGGCGATTGATAATTCTCCTCCGTAATATCGTTCTGTTAATGGCCGCACTTGAGAAGCACTCATCAACAACTAATAAAATACATAAAATTAGCAGCCCACCTCCAGGGAGGTTCCAATCATTTTTCATTTGTACCAATCACGGTATGTTGTATGTAAATCTAATTCTAATTAGGCGGATTGATATTGCTGTGAAAACAAACCTTCGGACACTGCGTTGGTCGATCCACCAATAGATTTGTCTACCGCTTGTGGACGGTGAAAGCTGACAGTGCTTGCGATTAGCATAAATTAGAAGTAATCCATCGTTAATCTGAATATTCTTGTGACTCGTATTGATGGAAGAGTAAACTTTTTTACACCGGGAAAATGAGGATTGGAGACAGAGTGCAGGCAGTTGACGAGCTTGGGCGTTGGGAGGATGGTCGTCTTGAGAATATACGAAGCGATGGAATTTTTTAGGTACATTTCACGGGATGGTCCAATGAATTTAACAGAGAAGTTGATGAAAGTGAAATTTGAAGTCCAGTAAGTTATGCGGATATTGAAAGGAAAAGTAAGTCTATTTCTCTTTGGATGTAATGAATGAACGAACTTTTCATTTTTGCATGTAATTTTCACAGTTGAAGGCCATGCACACCTGCATAACATATTTCAAATAGCCTTCATCATTCAGATGTACTCCGTCGCTACTGAACAGTTTGGCATTTTCAATTTTCCGCATGCCTCTCAATGACCAAAAATGTACGGCTGGGTGGTCCAGATACATTTCTCCTAATTTATTATTTATTTCGTCGGCCACTCTGTTGTATTCTTGGCCCGTCATGTATCTTGGTCGAAATCTGAATAAAATGTTTCCTACTAAAACTGTTTTCACTCCCTTTCTCAATAAATGTTGCACAACATAATTCACTCCATCCACGAACTTCTAGGGTTTATGTCATTTCCCCCAATTTGTAGAAAAACTTTGTTGGGTCCAAACTTCACACAGTTTCTAATTTCATTTCCCTTTAGGAGTGAAGATGTAGTTACTCCACCTCTTCCGAAATATCCGATTTCATTCTTCTCTTGGTTTAAATTTTTATTCCAAATTCCAGCCTTTCTGTCCTTCAGCTTTCCAGCACACAATTTTTGGTGTAAATTTGCTACGTAGTTGTGACCCAACATGGCAACTTTTTCCATTCTTTGATAGTACCGAACTTCTACTAAATAAACGAGCGTTGTACTTTGAGCTTTAAAAATGACGATTAAGGAAAGAATGATGACTCTGGTAGTAGTAAGAAGGTTTTGTAAGATGACTCTGCTGGGGTTTGACGTTCTTTTAAACCCTATTGTAACAAAAACAACGTGTTTGTTTGCCACAACTTGAGACTGTCACTACTCACTAGTTAACAGTTCTCTGTTTCACTGCTTATAATATCGTGAAATAACAATTGAAATGGTGATTTTTAAAACATTGCTTCTTTGATCATCATTATTAGTAATCGACCTTATTGTTTATTTTGTTATGAACTCGGTTTGACAGAAATCGATTATTGATTGATTGACCATCTACTGACTTGAAGAATAATGTTCCGGTGTACATACTAACACCGTTTTCAAACATTTGCTTGAAAACGGTATTAGTATCTACACCGAAACGTCGCTTCATTGTAATAAAGAAGTTGTATATCCAAAAAAGAGAGTGGAGATGGGAAAAAGTGTTTTTTGGTAGTTACTAGTTTATTATTTTTTTCTAACTTGAAAACGGTGCCGTTTCAAGTGTTTTTCATACTTCCATCATATTGCGGAATAAATGCATCTGAAAGGCACTTAATGTGGGGAAATTATCATTTATTCATTTACAGTACAGTAGTTGTGGACGGATCATATTCCACGCGTGGACGTTTTATCCACGGAGACGATACAGAAATAATGAGCTGGGGCACCAAGCAAATTTTCCATTGATGAAGCACTGGGTTCACCAAGTTGAACCCAGTGCTCCATCAATGGAAATTTTGCTTGTGCCCTAGTGCATTATCTGTGAATCGTCTCCATGGATAAAATATCCACGCATGGAATGTGACCTGTCCACAATGGCCGTACTGTATCCATCAGTGTTTAGCGACACTTAAACAGGCAGGGTCATATCGTGTCACAGACTTAACTTCTGTCATCTTACAAGAACCGGTTTCTTGTACACCTTGGAATCAACTAAATCAGTGTCGTTTTTTAAGCTGCTTGATGGGAAAGGAATGTCCACAAAAATATATACTGTGTTGACAACCGAAGCAGTATTGAAAGGGAAAAAAATACCTCGGCCAATCCGTCGAGCCCTTCGAAGAGGCTTCCCTGTACTTTCTTTTAAATTTATACATGACTGCATATCAGAAAATAAATTACTACAAGTAGAAAATTACAAACTTGAAATACCGTCTAATATATCGACCATCAAAGATATTCCTCTCCAAAAGAAATATTTCAGTGAAACGGGTAAAATGATAAGTTTTTTGAAGCACAATAGAAGAAAAACGAATAAAAAAAATGGTGATTCTTTAAAATTATCATCTCCTGGACGTAACAGCTGTCTATTTTATGTTTTCCAAAGGAGGAAAAAAATTACTAAAAATGGCCCCCGATTAAACTTTAAAGGAACGCAGGAACTTTTTGTCAATTTACACAAGGAATGGAAAAATCTATCTCCTACTATAAAAGCACAGTACCAACAAAAATGGAAAAATGAATCTGTAAAGAAAAAAGAAGAATTTTTGAAAAAAATTAAAAATATGAGATTGCCGAATATAATAAAATACAATCTCCAATGTATAAAAAATTCATAAAGAAAACACCCAAAAAAACTCCTGTTAACATATCTTGCTTCTAGAATGGTCATTTAATTGTTGATTATTCTTCATTTTATGCAGAAATATATAACTTTGAAACACCAATAAATGAACACATTAAATGTAATTACATGTAGTTGATTGCTTCCCGTTTATTTATTTATTAGTGTTCAAGGCCATATATTTCTGTACATAAGGTAATCATGACTGCAACACAAATTCCCTGTAGGTATGCCAAGAAGTGAAACAGTGCTTGTTTACTGTGGTAAACAAACTTCAGTTTTACTGGCAAAATAGGACCTGGTAGCCAATGCCTGGAGTAGAAGTCCTCTAAAAGGGTCAACGTGGTATAAATGATTGGCCAAACATGGATTTATATGTGTTGCGTTCATGATTAGCCTGCTTGTGCAGAAATATATGGCCTTAAACACCAGTAAATAAATACCTGAATAGATACAGTACGGCCTATAATAAAGTGTACTGTTGGGCAACAATGCCGCATTAATAACGCCAGAATATCCTCTCATTATTGCCAGATTGCTATAGCAATGTGGCAATAATGAGGCGATAATCTGGCTTAATGAAGAGTGCCCGTCAAAGCCATATCAGTAGTCCGTGAGTTCCTGTTGTAAAAGGTGTATTGGGATGCTTGTATTTCCTAAATATTGCGACAATAAAGTAACGTTATGGCGTTATTATGTTGTAGATAGCGAGTTAGTAGCGCAATCAACTTTCCACTTATTATAGGCGGTACTGTATGAAAGATAAATTTAATGTAGTTAAATGATCACTTTCCCGTGGTTTTATTTATTTATTTATTTTGAACATCTGTATTGTCATATTTTATTCATTATTTAAAAGGTTGTAAATAATGCATGTACAGTGTAAATATATTGATCCTTCATAAATAAATAAATAGTTCATGCAGATTTTCGTTTATCATTTTTACCCAGTTATAGTTATGCTGTGAAAATCCAATCAAAGAAACTCTCATTCATTGTTATTGTTTTGATAATCACTCTGGTAACTGAAAGTTGTTCCAGCAATGTAAACACTGGAGATTGATTCTATTAATAGGAGACCTATTATGTAATCAACACCAGCTGTACAGGGATAAAGTTTAAATGGGATGTACACAACATGTGCAGGAATTGGGTGTATTACAATTTTTGTACAGAACCTGTAAAGAAGATTTTTTATGTCGGTAATGTTTGCTACAAATTTATTGGGTGCCTTCTTTATCACTGTGGTATGAGAACAAATATTTTTGGGTTCAGTCTTACCCACTCAGGGACTCAAAAAGGGAGATAATTAAAAATATTTTCCAAAAACACCAGACAAAAATAATGTTTCTTGAATTCAGTATCCATAGTATGTGTATATTCAAATGTGTTGAAGCCAAGTTCCTGTGTTAATATTTGGTATTGTTTGGGGAGGGTAAACATTATTAGCACAAACTGATTTTCCATTTATAATGAGAAAAAATCAAACCTCCTCACCCGTCTTAACCCTATGTGCAAAAAGATAAAAAATTCAAATACCTGTATTTTTAGCTCACCAACTTCAGTTGTGTGAGCTTATGACATGACTCGATCGGTCGGCTTCGTCATCAGCGTACGTTTCCAGTAATGTTAAAGCTTCTGTTTGGGTCACTTATTCGCCCTATTTCCATATCATGGCCTTTATAATGCTACTGATCATTCTAGCATGATTTAACCCCTCATACCCTGCATTTTAAACATTTTTCTTGAATTTTTAGTTGTGTTTAGTTTTCTGTTTAGCTCAGAATTTCATGTTTAACTTAGTGTTCAGGTCAGCTGCTGTGCTCCTTCCCTTCCCATGGCACTTATATTCATCATACATGTTCCTCGCATTATTGTTCCATGATTAACCCCTCATACTCTGCATTTTAAACATTTTTCTTGACATTTTTAGTTGCGTTTAGTTTTCCGTTTAGCTCAGAATTTCATGTTTAACTGAGTGTTTAGGTCAGCTGTTTCTGTTTAGCTCGGAATTTCATGTTTAACTTAGTGTTTAGGTCAGCTGCTGTGCTCCTTCTCTTCCTATGGCACTTATATTCATCATACATGTTCCTCAGTATCATTGTTCCATGATTAACCCCTCATACTCTGCATTTTAAACATTTTTCTTGACATTTTTAGTTGCGTTTAGTTTTCTGTTTAGCTCTGAATTTCATGTTTAACTTAGTGTTTATGTCAGTTTCTGTGTTTTACTTTTAAGAGGTTGTGTTTAGGCAGGGTTTCTGGTAGGGGAAAATTTGTGGGTCCGGTAGTTTAAAGAAAGTGAAACTCACACGCCAAAGGCGTGTGCCGTGCGTATAGAGGGGGGGGGGGGGGGGGTCCTCCCCCAAGGAAAATTTAGATTTTTAGGTGCTCTCTGGTGGCCTCTGGGGACATTCTGGTCGCTAAAATGCTGAATAATTGATGTGGAAACTATGTATTTTTTCCTCCAACAATTCTCTAAGTTCCCACGGGACACACAATACTACATCTGGTCGGAGGTTTCATAAAAATACAAACCCAAAACAACACAAAATCCACGAATCCTAACAGTGACTGAGCTTTGTTTACAACCGCTCGCTGTAATATTAAAAAAGAACCATGACGTGGACGTGTGACGTCATGCACGTGCAATTACCGTACTGACTCGTGTAGAAGCCCAGGGGGTTGCTTGTAGTGGATAAATTGCAAAGTGTGTGTGTGTGTGTGTGGGGAGTCTTCGGGACGAGTAACAGTGCTTGCAAGATGGGTTGGGATGCGTCTGAAATTGGCGATATAAGGCAAGTAAATATCCACTGGGTATGTTACGTTTCTTTGGAAACCGCCTACCAGTTTTATAGAATTTGCTTTAAAAATTCTCATAATTATCTTGTACATACGTTTCGTTTTCAGATTTCGGGTTTTAATCCTCAATTTAATGAATAAAACAAACAGAAAACCATGCGGTGTTGTTTTCATTTTTTTTTTGTACAGGCTACTCTCAAAAGTCGAAGCCAGAAATGGCGTTAAGTATGTCAATCAGCACTGCAAACCACCCCTTTGAAAACAGACAAACATTGTCTGTTTAAAAATAGAGTTTTTTTTTAAATATGTACATTTTAAAAAAATTTTACGAATAAAACAAAATATAGCTTCACACAAACTCAATAAAAGAATCATAATATGAAGACCAGATAACATTTACACAGCGAAATATGAATAACAAAATAGTTTCCTCCCTTGGCACCATTCGAAAAATTGATTTTACACTGAAAGTCATAACTTCACATGTTGCAGGGCATGATGAAATGATAAATGAGCATGTTTTATTGAACCAATAAGTCATAAATCATATCCATGGTTATATTGTTATATAATTCTCAAATACCAGAGTTGTAATTATTTTTAATTACCACTTTCTCATTAATTTCTGAACACCCGTTTTTCACAATGGGTTGTGCACGCTCGAAAGTGGCAGTGTTCTTTCAAAATGAGTTGTGCACCGCTCAGTGGCAGTGTTCAATCAGTATCTTTCTGATGATTTTCAACCACTGTGAAAACTGTGAAAACTATATGTTGTGGGCGTGTTTCAGACAACACCTGACAGCAGCCTGCACACTCATTTGAAACAAGTGACAGCTTCCAAAACGAGTACATCATTTGTCGCTCAAAATAAAAGCCAGTGATTTCGGACCAAACACGACAATTTGAGTCCGAAATTTTATAGGCGACGTTTAGGATTTGAACTTTGTTTCCCCCTCTTGTCTGGGGGTTATAAGGTATCAGGTTGTCGCCAGTAATAGTAGGCATAGCATACAACATAATTGTGTCTATATTACGTGGAAACAAAGGATCCCGAGTGTCATTACGATACAGCATTGTACTCGACATTTTAACCACCAGCTTTTCTGACTGATCATAGTATGATCGGCGGGGGGAATGGGTCCGGTCGACGGACCCGCTGCCGGTATAGCGGAAACCCTGGTTTAGGTCAGCTTTGTCACATGTTATGAGCCTGTTTGATACAGTTCTTGTGTTTGCCAAAGTTACTATCAAAGAGGAATGTTGGTGAGCTATAGGGCATTGGCATCCTTCTTGTTTTAAGAAGGACTGGACAAATATTTATTAATTAGTATGAATCAACCTTAGAAGGGTTTGAATCAAACAGGCCAAAAGAAACATCTGGCTTGTGGTGCACTATACAACTATCCCCATTGTAACATTAACCCCACGGAGATTTCTTTTCTAGTTTAGCATCTAACTGTCACTCACCTTTACAATACTTTACCTGTACATTTGTTACAGGCTACGGTCAGTATTTTCTACAGACCTTTACAATACTTTACATGTACCTTTGTTATCAGGTCATTACCTAGATGTGTGTCATTGCTGTTACATACTGTACATGTCTTACACAAGTTGAGCTACAGTGTCATTGACACTTTCATTTTATTTTTTGCATCAAAAAGATAGCTTATGATGCCTCATTGGAACAAGCACTTTCCAGTGATGAGTCAGCTTGTTCCAATGGGGGGTCATTAGCTATGTTTTGATGCAAAAAATGACAAAAAAATAGTTATTCAGTAATTTTGTTTGCAAGGCTTTTTATGCTATGTAAAGGACAAAAACATAGGTGCACCCCCCCCCCCCTCCCACACACACACACACACACATACACACACACACACACACACACACACACACACACACACACACACACACACACACACACACACACACACACACACACACAGAGCAAAAGAGAGAGACTGTGCGAATATGAAATAATACTCCTGCAGTAGGGCAGTCTTGGCTGTAGTTCCCCACTGAACCGTATATTCTTTCCCACTGGAATGTTTCAATCCACTGGGTTTCTATGAAAAACCTTGGAAAACCTAGTTAGGGATTTATTTGCAGTGTGTTGTCTTCTTTGTACCTAACGAGATAGTGGCTAGGCCTGATTGTTGCCTTTCTGCTTGACATTTCGGAACTTGGATAAAACATGAACGAATGAATGAAAGGTTTTGATAAAACAGTACACAAAAGAATCTGCACTTGGGGATGCGACGTGCATCCCATAAGTGGATAGATGACTGTGTTGTGTTGCTCGTACTTCTGCTCGTATTGGACTGGTGGCTGCTCAGCTGGTCTTGCTTCCTATTTCTTTTGTATCCTCTGTTTCTTCTCTGAAGGTGGAGGTGGCGTTTTATTTGCTATTGGTGATGGAGGCTGTGGTATCGTCCTGTTTTGAAATACTGCTGTTGCTATAGTGATGTTAGAATGTAGTGCCGCCGTTGCCTTCCTAAGTTCTGACAGCTTGTTTTCCATGTCGCTTATGTCGTTCTTTCGCTCGTTACGATATTCGTTTCGGAGAGTGGCTAGTTCACGTTACAGCTCCTGATCCGGAGGGAGGGGAGAGATTGGAGTAGGAGACTTTGGGGATCCAGTTTCCATTTCCGCCTCTGCCTCACTGCTGACATCGCCATCCTCCAGGTTGCCCCTCAGAGGAGAGACAGCTGGGGTGTGAATGGAAGTCACAGGAGTTGGAGGTGGGGAAATGGTAGTGGCCTTCTCTGTCTTCTCTTCCGCCTTCTCTTCCTTCTTCCTTTTCAGGAACTTTTCCAGCCACCAGGCATCTCGGCACCTGGTTGATGGGCACTTTATCTTTTTGCTCTTCTTTAAAGGGCCAGGTCCAGGCTTCTTCGGGTGAGGACCAGCTTCCTCTCTCCGAAGAAGGTGTGGTGGCACTCTCCTCTCCGTCAAACTCCAGCATCAGATGAACGTTCTTGCCTCGCATCTGGAGAGTCTTGTTATATAGGGCAAGAGACGCCCAGAGCTGACAAAGCTTTCTGTAGCTTAATTGGGATGTCTAAACTTGCCATAGTGATTGCTCAGATGGTGTTCACACTCTGAAGTCAGAGGTGCGAATCGAATAATAATAATGATAAAACAGCTACGTAGTCTTGATATCTAAAGACTCTTGTTCACTCCATATTCCAATGGACCAGTAATGGTGTGAAGAAGCCAAACGGTCAAACATGCCCCTGCCGCTTGGCATCATTCACACCTTTCTTGTGAGTCTTGACCGATGCACGATAGTTCGTTTACATGACGGATTGTCTAAATGATACTTTGTACATACGACTAATTGTCCAGGCGACGATTGATTGTTATTGATTATTTGTCTAATTACCAAATAGTCTATACTTAATAGCATTGCACAATGAATTGTGCTCTTCTTTCAATATAAAGGAAATAGAGATTAATGGTCATTTTTTCATTATTATTTTAAAGACTTTTCACTTATTGTGCGTGGCACAACTATATACTGGCATTGCCACGACCAACAATATAGGAAATCCATTGCTAATTAGGTGTGAATGACAATGTAGACATCAACACCTAAATAGCCATGGATTTCCTGCCGACAAGGAAATTAAGGATACTTTGATGGTGATGTAAATCATCCAACCTGTGCCTGAATCTCCTATTAACCCATACTAATCACTCCACAAAATCCAGTTCGACCTCAGACTGTGAAGGCAGCCGATATGACCCTGGGATCCTACACGGAAAGCCTGGACAAATTCACCATGAAGTGCTTTGGTGAGCTCAAGTTGGATTTCAATGGAACCACAGAAGACTACCTGGCATACCTAAAAACACACGAAGCATTCAAGGCCCCCAACTGCTTCTGCCATAAATGGCTGCAACATCAAACTGCAGAAACACTAGAAACATCAACTGCCATGACCACTCCCACAGAGCCATCTCCTGTTAAAAAGCACAAAAGGAATAAGCACCACTGATCGCCAACCCTCTCCTCCTTTACTGCACCCAGACATTGAGAAAAAAATAATATACTGCTACCAAGGGTCAAAAGGGGCTTGCCCCATACCGTCCATGTGTGTCTTCAGCGCGCAAAAAACATTTGATTTGGTTTGACAATTTGGTGATCGTTTATTACAGAAAGGTGACTCATTCCTGGAGGGTCAAGAACATGCATATACAAATGCACCTGATTCCAGGGCTCTCAACGATGAACCGCAAACAACCTTGAGGGGTGGCTTAGGCGGCTTAGATTTTGAAAACTTGTGGGTGTAAAAATAACATAAAAATTCTTAACCCACAACAAATTCATATATTCTAAACAAATGAATCATGATACACTAAAATCTTAAATAACAATATATTACAAGCTACAAACTGGGACGGGATGCGCACTTGTGGAGAAGCATTGTATTTGCCAGATTGTTCTGCTGTCATCTTTTGTGAGCTGTGTAATTACTCAATATAGTTGCCTGGCTTTACACATGTCATTTTATCTGTATACTTGACAACTTCATTGTATATTTGAGGGATATTTGAACACAAACGAGAAAAAGTCCATTTTCTGCATTAGTTTGAGACTTTATTAAAATGTTAATTGATAATACTGAAAATTTCGGGATATGGAATGAGTGGAAATTTTTCTCGGTGTGCGATCCGTATTTAATGAATATCGAGTTTTGGTACAAATATCGAAATATTGCAAAGGCCTATTCACATGTTTATTTTACCCCCACTTTCGAAGATTACCCCCACTTTTGAAGAAAATGGGGGTATACTGGATTACGTGCATGCGTCTGTGCATCCGTGCATCCATCTGTCCATCCATCCGTGCATCCGTCTGTGTGTGAGTCCGTCCGAGAATATTCATAACTTTCATAACTTAAGTAAATTATTATTTTCTATAATATTTGTTGGTCATAGGTATGCACACACTAGTTATTATTTTTTTTATTACTTGTTTTTATTACTTGTTCACTTAGAAATTGTGTACATCCAAACCAAATTTTGTCTGTTCAGTCATTATCTCGGGTATCGAATGTTCTATTGCGATGAAATTTGCCATGAACACTGCTTGTGGTATAGGCTTTAAAAAAAGGATTCAACGATATTTCTCACATTCTCCTTTTTAGAGTTATCCCCCTTTATTGACTCAGATATTGTAGGAAATAGACATATTTGTTTGTTCAGCCTGTATCTCAGGTATGGGTTATCCGATTTCATTGAAATATGGCATGCAGTTTGCCTATGACAAAGGCTTCTGCCTCATTGTATAAAACTTCCAAACACCAAACAGTTTACCATACCTTTTGACTTAGAAATTGTTGGAATTGTTATACCGTGCATCCATCCGTGTGTGAGTCCATCCGAGAATATTCATAACTTTCATTATTAGTCCCCTACGGGAACCGTAAGGGGACTATAGGATTGCACTCTGTCTGTCTGTCTGTCCGTCCTTCCGTCCGTCCGTCCGTCCGTCTGTCCATCCGTCTGTTTTTTATGTTACCACCTCTCCCTCCAACATGCTTTAAACTACACCTTTCATATTTGGTACATGGATAAATGGTTTTGAGGGGATGATACACGCTCAAAATTTTTTTCTTCAAAATCCAAGATGGCGGAATGGCGGCCATTTTTGTTGTGTTTTTTAAGCTTTTTTTTTCTCTATTTTCATGTTACCACCCCTCCCACCAACATGGTTCAACCTCCACCTTTCATATTTGGTACATGGATAAATGGTTCTGAGGGGATGATGCACGCTCAATATTTTTTTTTCAAAATCCAAGATGGCGAAATGGCGGCCATTTTTGTTGTGTTTTTAAAGCTTTTTTTCTCTATTTTGATGTTACCACCCCTCCTACCAACATGGTTCAAGCTACACCTTTCATATTTGGTACATGGATGAATGGTTCTGAGGGGATGATGCACGCTCAATATTTTTTTTTCAAAATTCATGATGGCGGAATGGCGGCCATTTTTGTGTTTTTTAAGCTTTTTTTCTCTATTACCACCCCTCCCACCAACATGGTTCAAGCTACACTTTGCATATCTGGCACATGGATACAGGATTGGGAGGGGATGATGTACGTTCAATATTTTTTTTTCAAAATCCAAGATGGCGGCATGGCGGCCATTTTTGTTGTGTATTTTAAGCTTTTTTCTCTATTTTATGTTACCACCCCTCACTCCAACATGGTTCAAGCTACACTTTTTATATCTGGCACATGGATAGAGGGTTGTAATGGGATGTTACACGTTCAATATTTTTTTTCCAAAATTCAAGATGGCGCCATGGCAACCATTTCTGTTGTGTTTTTTAAGCTTTTTTCTCTATTTTATGTTACCACTACTCCCACCAACATGGTTCAAGCTGCACTTTTCATATATGGTACATGGATAAAGGGGTTGTGGGGGGATTATGCACGCTCAATATTTTTTTTTCAAAATCTAACATCTGTCTGTCTGTCCGTCTGTCTGTCTGTCTTTCTGTTTTACCACCTCTCCCTCTAATATGTTTCAAGCTTCACATTTCATATTTGGTACATGGATAAATGGTTCTGAGGGGATGATGCACAGTCAAAATTTATTTTTCAAAATCCAAGATGGCAGAATGGCGGCCATTTTTGTTGTGTTTTTTTAAGCTTTTTTCTTTATTTTATGTTACCACCCCTCCCTCCAACATGGTTCAATCTACGCCTTTCATATATGGTACATGGATAAAGGGTTGTGAGTGGATTATGCACGCTCAATATTTTTTTTTAAAAATTCAAGATGCTTATATACTCTAGTGTCTTCTGTGACAAAAACACCTTATGTCACAAAAGCGCTGTAGGGGACTAATACCACCTCGGTGGTCAAACACTTGTTTTCTATAATATTTGTTGGTCATAGGTATGCCCACACTAGGCGGTACATCACGTGGGGGTATGCACCAGACGACAGTCCAACTCTTGTTTATCTTGTCTTATTATACCCCACGCAATGAAGTTGCAGGGGTATAATGTTTTTGACTGGTCCGTCCGTCAGTCCGTCCTACTTGTTTTCCGGACTTTTTTTTCTACACGCTTCCAGATATTGAGCTGATTTTTGGTATGTTAGTCTGACATGGTGGCCTACAGATCAAGTTTGCATTTTGTTCCGCTCCACTGATTTTTACAGAAATTACGGCCCTTGAACTTTGAAAAGTTCATCAAAATTACAGTTTTCCGGACTTTTTTCCTACACGCTTCCAGATATTGAGCTGATTTTTTGTATGTTAGTCTAACATGGTAGCCTACAGAACAAGTTTGCGTTTTGTTCTGCTCCACTGATTTTTACCTTAATTACGGCCCTTGGACTCTGAAAAATGCATCAAAATTACAGTTTTCCAGACTCTTTTTCTACACGCTTCCAGATATTGAGCTGATTTTTGGTATGTTAGTCTGACATGGTGGCCTACAGATCAAGTTTGCATTTTGTTCCACTCCACTGATTTTTACCGAAATTACGGCCCTTGAACTTTGAAAAGTTCATCAAAATTACAGTTTTGCGGACTTTTTTCCTATACGCTTCCAGATATTGAGCTGATTTTTGGCATGTTAGTTTAACATGGTGGCCTACAAAACAAGTTTGGGTTTTGTTCCGCTCCACTGATTTTTACCAAAATTACAGCCCTATAGACTTTGAAAAGTTCATCAAAATTAAAGTTTTCCGGGCTTTTTCTCTACATGCTTCCCAAAAACTTAGTTCACATTATGGATAAATTAGATAGACCTCCTACTGTAATTGTTGGTGACTTAAATGTCAATACTTTGAAAGAACCAAGCAACGTATTAGTAAAAACATTGTCTTCAAAGTGTTACAGCCAAGTTAATTGCTCACCGACTTACATTTCTGGCTCCTGTATTGACCATGTGTACATAAAAAAAGACACAGCTTGTGACACAAGAATAATCCCGGTTCCATATTCCCAGCATGCAGTTATTCAAGTCAGGATTAGAATATGAAGCGACTTCGAATTTGTTCATGAAGTAAAATAATAATCTGTTTCACTTTTTGTGTATAAACACTGTTATTTGGGATAGCAATTCTAAATCTGACACCTTTTTTATAAACAAGGGTACACTAAAGTAATTTTATCAGCAAAGACCTAGTGTGACCTTACATTATTTACAATGTGTGTTGGAAAGATCAAATTGGATTTAAAAAGTTTGGTTTCATTAAATCTTAACATGGCTCCACATTTCAATTAAAATTAATTCTGCTTGAATTCTTTCAATACCGTTGAAACTACAGAACACTGTTTTCTGCAGTATTCCTAGAATCTATGTTTATTTTTAAAAAATGATTAGAGCTTGAAATATCGGGGCACGTGGGGTATGTGAGCCTGCTCACTAAGGTTATATATTTTTGTCGGCTGAGTTAATAAGTCATGTGTAAACACTGCAGAGACTGACCTGTTTCTGGAATTTTCACAAAATTCAAAGCGCGACTGTAATCCAAAAGCCTGCAAGTTGCAGTTGGAATGCAGTCGCTCCTGAATTTGTGAAAACCACACCAACGGAACAATTTCTAAAGTAATTGCACATGGCTGTTGCCTAAATTACACTGGTCAAATGAAATGGCAGTTTACTATTATCCATTAGAACATGGGGGGGTGGGGATTTTTACACCCTCCCCCACTCATGTCAGATGGCAAAGGGTCTCCTGGCCTCGTGCTTGCCTACTCCAAACAAAAGAAATTCGAATCCAACACTCTATATAAGCTCTATTACACATAGAAGCATGGCGGGGGGTGGGGGGGGGGGCAATTTTTCAGAAATGTTTTAGGTATATTCCTATTTTTTTTCTAGGATCTGCCAGAATTTTATGGTTTCAACAAACAATGGTTTGTGGGTCGTCGATTCCTACTGCTGCTCCAGCATGGTACTGATTGTCAACTGCAACTGCAATCAGCTTGCGCTTAAAGGGAAAGCTACAGGATCCTTTCCTCTCTGTGTTCCCACTTAACAACAATTTTCGTTTTGTCTTCGCAAGAATTTGTGTATTTCGATCAGGCCACGAGTTAATTCCCTTCTTGCCCACATTTTGAGTGGCACCTCAATCATCCCATGAAATAAATCGTGGAAGTTTGCCCCAAATTTTGTTTCAGTCCGCATGAAAATGTGAATGTTATGATAGCCATCTGTACATGTATATTCTGCAGTGTTATTTATTAAAAAATATTTATACAAGCTACATGTTTTTTGTTTAGAAATTCTGATCAGAGGGGTTCAGATTCTGGAGTAGAATTGTGTACATACATGTACGTGTACAGTACAAACATTGACTGTTTTGCCTTTTCCACGACGTGAGAATTCTCGATCGTGTTGGAGCACACAAGTTTCCAGCCATTTGAAATGCTGGCTATCAATAGTTAACATCAAGTATCTTTTTGATAAACAAGACATGCTTTTAAGTAGTCTATCACTATGTTCAAGAATACATGCCTATTTTCCCCTAAAACACAAAAGTTTGCGACATTCTTGAATAAAACTGGGTACAATGGTGTATTATCTATGACGCGCACCAGCTGATACACATTCTCGTAAAATAAAAAATTTTTTTTGTGGATCCATTTTAGCATCTCCAAATATGAACGGCTTCTGGCACGCGGGTGCCGCCATGTTGAATAAATTATCCAGATAGTCTTTTTCCAATTTCAAGGAAATGGTGTGCTGATGAGGGCATAAATAAGTAAAAACCTGGAAAGGGAGAGGAGATGAGTTTTTTCACCAGAAAACGCCCAAGCAACAAACACTTAACAGTAGTGCAAGAAACGTAATGTTGGGGACGGTAGTTTGCGCTGGCTAAATGTTATTGTCTTTAAGGGCGATGCTAATGAACAAAAATGCAGTTATGCTAAAATATTTATTCATCATTTTTCTTTCATCTGTGTATGTAAATATAAGTCCATCTATTGTACACTGATATATTATGAGCAATAATGACAAAACATTGATACGCCATTTAATTAATAAAAAGCATGAGTAACAAGCATCCATCATAAGTGGTCATTTTCCCCAACCCAATTCACCTCCCCCCCCCCTTTCCTTCTGCGAGAAGATTTACTGGAATGAATCAAACTTTTTCATGTTTTTGTCTCAAAAATACCGCTTATGACCACTCATCAAAACGAGCTCACTTTTTCATCGAGAGGTCACAACCTGAATTTTTTTACTTTTGTCCTGAATTATCAATTTTTCAATTTTTGTCCTGATAATTCTGTACTCCACCTCTCCTACACACGGCGATTTTACTCACTTTCTGTAATCGAACCGAAGGCCACTCAGTGCATTGCTAAACTGTCACAGATTAAAATATTTTTGCTTTGGCTGTCTCATGTATTGTTCAATTAATTTCTCGTGAAAACATTTGTACTGTAAGTAAGCATCAAAATAATGAAAGCGCTAAAAAAAAAATAGAAAGGAATACATGGCTTTCAAATTATCAGTTAGCTCTACGTTGTTTGTGCAACAATTTTCACAGCAAACTTCAGCATTTGGAAGTTGACAATAGACAGGTTATTAGAAATAAAGGGCTTCTTTAGCACAGCTCTGAAGCTGTGAACTGGGAGTTGTTTTAGGAATTCAGTTGACTTGGGGATGTCTGTATAAATACTGAAAGACCCCATGCAAACCTCACACCTGCATTATCGGCTAAGTTCAGTATGGCAACTCTTCGACAGCTAACAAAACCACCTATGTACTATGGCGTGTTTCTCTACTGTGATAAGAGTTGGTTTTTAGCGAGACATGGTCAAATTCAATGTGAAGGAATTCCACAAGAGGGATGTGACTACCAAGTCAAATGGACAACACGCAAATCTGCATTAGCATGCGTAATTACGAGCGGAAATTACCAGGAGGTGAATGAATTTATAGATCAAAATTGTGATAGAACTCCAGATGAAATTCAAATTTTATCCTCGACATCTGAAGAGCAGATATCATCATCACCGACGACAAGTTCGTCTTCAACAGCATCAACTGCTAGAATGTTGTCGACTACAACAACACAGTCATTAACAGTATCACCACCACCAATAACAGATACAACAAAATCAACCAATAACACTCCAAAAGCAACCAAAAGCAACCGAAAGCAAAAAAAAGGTATGTGGAGATTATTAAATAAAAAATGGGATGCTACTACACACCGAACACCAATACAATTATGGGACGGGACAAGTGGCAACTTGATACATGTATATTGTTAATGGGTGATTGGGGTATAAATATTTTAAGTGCTTTTTTTTCTGTTCTTATCTCGTACTCTATAAAATAAGTTGTTTTAAAAACTACATGTATCCCAGATCCACAGGGTTGAGTGAATATGAACCCAACTGGGTTCATATTCACTCAACCTAATTGATCTGGGGGTGCTTTTTAACCCACTGTTTGCTGGGGTACTACTAAAATGAGTCCGCAGGTAGAAAAAGAGACCGCAAGTAAACTATGGGGGTTAATGTTCTGAAATGAATGGTTTCTGGTTCTGTTGGCTGTATAGCGCGTATTCAAACTTACGGACTCATTTTTCGCGCTATACATTAATAGTGAAATTTCATGATTTAAATTTGGAATATCGTTACAAAACTTTGGGAATGTATTAGTTTAACTATTCTCAACCAGAAACCAGTCATGGTATTTTTAGGACAAGTAGTTCATTTGCGGACTCTTTGGCCCGTCTTGCGACAAATGAGTCCTTAAGTTTGAAAACGCGCTATACATTAATAGTGAAATTTTATGGGTCAACATTGAAATATCGATACCAAACTTCGGATGTGAAGTATCTAATATTCAGTTTGGAGTGTGTGTGTGTGTGGGGGGGGGGGGGGGGGGGGGGGGGGGGGGGGGGGCATTTCAATCACAATCCCTGAATTTGCTCATGCCGGTTAGTTCCTGTAATAGGTCCGTCAATTGCTGTTTACACTTTTGAACGAACTTTTCAGTGGCAGTCAAAAATTTCCAATAATAGTGGCGAGCTACATGTATCAGACTGCTAGAATATTCCAACTACATTATCAAGACATACAACCATGGAATATGGAATGCATGCCTTAATCATGTAATTGGAATAATACTCAGTCAGCTGAAATATATTTTTCCACTCTAAAATCAGTTTATTTTTTAAAAAGTAACCCAAAACAGCTGGGTTGAGTGAATATTAACCCATATGAGTTCATATTCACTCAACTCAGCTAATCTGGGTTGATTTATAAACCCAATATTTGCTGTACTTATAGGATGTTAGCTGTTGCTAGCATATACACTGTTAGCACGATCTGCCAGAAGTTGTTGAAGTCTTTCCTGGAATTCTTCTTTTTCCAACAACCCTTGAAAGTATTCAAAACTTTTCCCAAACGAACGTTCATTAAACAATCTACTGGGTATATCACCAGTGGCATGGCCGTTGATATGCACACACACGGGTGCAACTTTGTACATGTGGTCTATATATCTGTTGCATGCGTCAACAGTCATTGTATCCCAGAATTCCAGAATAGCTTGAATGAGTTCTGCCTTTGTTGTCGGATTTTTCTTTGCCACCTCTCTTTTCATCTCGCTCCACACCATTTCTATTGGGTTCAAATCCAGACTTTCTGGAAGCAAAACAGATGAAAAATACATCAGGGAACTGTTCTAATAATAATAATATTAATAATAATAATAATGATGTAGTTTATAACCGAGTCTCCACACAAGGTGCTCACAGGCTTCACAAACAATGTTATATATACAAATAAAGAAATGCATACAAACACAAATACAGGTTATTCGATGTTGTACACACTTTTGAACAGGTATGACTTAAGGGATGACTTAAATGTTAAATTGTTCCGGTAATTGATTCCAGAGGTAGGGTGCAGCCGCCGAAAATGAGCAATCTCCTGCAGTAACCAAGTTGTAAGACTTTCTAACCAAGCTGTTTGAGGAAGAAGATCGGAGAGCTCTAGCTGGTTTGTATTCCTCGACAAGCGAGGTTAGATAAGATGGAGCAAGGCCATTAATATACTTGAATGTGAGTAACAGAATTTTGAGTTTGATTCTTTCCTCGACAGGAAGCCAGTGGAGTTTGCGCAGAATTGGAGTTATGTGAGAATTTCTAGGTGCTCAGTTAGTGTTGTCCAGAGCCCCCCTCCCCCCATGGGGTAACATTTCCCAAGGTTAGGGTTGCATACATGTACATGTAAGGGGATACTTGCTTTTCACTTTTCGACCCAGTGCATTTTGGCCTCGGGGTATCGTCCTGTTCAGCCTCTCTCTCCCTCTTGTTCTTTGAGTCGGGCAAGAAGGGTTATGGTAAATATCCAAGTGAAATTAGTCAATTAATTTGTCTAATATTGAATTTTATTTGTTTTTATTTGTTTTCCATTATAAAGTTTATGTTAAGGCATAAAGAATGGCAGATTTCATGGTAGAGAAAACAACTACAATTTATTTGACACTATTTCTCGCATACCAATTACACAATAAATATTTTGACATTTCGTAAAAAAAATTTTATGAATGAAGTGTAGATAACTAAATGTTTTATGCACTTGTGCTTGTATACAATGTTTTATCATGACTTGGCTCGTTTTGGGGGGGAGGTATAGTACTCAAACGATTAGTCGACTAGTCGATGTCGACTCTAGGCAAACCAGTAGTCGACTCTCAATTGTGCAATCGACTAGTCGGGGGAGTTCAAGCTTTTAGGTAAATAGTATCCCTTCTGTGCCACTGTCAGATAGTTTGAACAGCAACATTGGGCAATCAATGTATACATCTATTGCCATCTAATAGTAGTGACAGTAGTTTGTTTTAACTGGTACTAGAAGAGTGCTGAATTATTTTGGGCTATCAGGATATGCTATTAATTTGCCTTGTTGCAATTTATGGGAGAGTGTATAGGCACTCTCCCATAAATAGCAACAAGGCAAATTAAATAAGACGATATAATTTCACTTTTAGCATAATTAGAAGCACATTAACAGAATAATGCTCCAGTAAGTTGCTGTATATGAATGCCCAAGTGAAGCCAAATTTGGACCTTCAGCACTCTACCGGAACACCAACACTGTTAAAAGGAGACAAGTTATCACCAATGACTAGTCGAAGTTGACTTGACTTTCGGGTATTGACTATTCAACTTTGGAATTCACTAGTCGTTTGAGCACTAGGGAGGTATAGATACGTGTTCAGCAAGTCGTAGCTACACGTCCCTAAAAATGAGTTGTGATAAAAGTTAATAAACCAACCAAAGTCTAAAATTACTTTAATTACATTTTTTCAAATACTATTATAAAACAACTAAAAATAATCAAAGGAATCAAAATTTACATAAAAAATATATCAACATATTCGCTAAAAAATAGAATACAATGAAAACAATGACAAACTATATCCAGTGAGGGGTCAAGTTCTATGTTAGACATGGGAATAAATAAAGGTAACTAACCTGCTGGCCAAGTCCAACCAATTAATGCCATTATCTGTCATAAACTGTTTTGCTAACCGCAACGTATGTTTGGGATCATTGTCCTGTTGAAAACGATGTCCATCAGGATAGACTTCCTTGAAAAATTGAAGAAGTTTGTTCTCCAGAATGTTTTTAGTGAAAAAGTTGGCATCCATAATGTCGTCAAACACAAGACAATGTGTTTTTCCGCGGCGACTTATACCCGCCCAAACATGAACCTTCAGTGGGTGTTTTGGCTTTGGCTCATGTATTGGTATTGTTCCTTTTGGGTGGTAGCAGAATTGTTTGTTGTGGTGGAGTTGTACTGATGACTCGTCAGTAAACATTACATCATCCAAGGAGTCATTCTCATGAATCAAAGTTTTAGAAAATTCCATTCTCTTCACTTTATTGGCATCACGAATCATCTGGCAATACCGTGGAGAAGAACATGTATAACCAGCAGCTGAAATAGCTTTTCTTACAGTTGAGTAACAAAGAGGCACCCCTCTACTTTCTAATCGTTTCCGAACCTCTTGTGCCGATTGCAATGGTTGGTCTTTGAGGCATTGCTTTATAAAGTCCAAATCACATTTAGTGATGAATTTGAATTTTGGAGTTTCTACAAGTTTTTGAACCTTAACTGATGTGTCGTCAAAATCTCCATTTCGATACTTCTTTAAATGATATTCAGTTGCTTGTCTCGTAAAGTCTTTCCCTTTATCTAAAAAGTGTCTGCGTATTGAGGCAACTGAAAGTTTATCTTTGTACAATCTTACGATTTCAAGTTTGGCTAAATGATCTATTTTCATCATGGTGCATGTCGGATACTTTGGTCAAGATGATGAATGAAAGGTTTTGATTAAGAATCCCATGTCTCTGAATTTAAGAACCTCTTCTGAGTATTCTAATTGGTCGAACTGCTTTGCGAATCACTTGGTTGGAATTGGACACAGATCAACCCCCTTGCTCTGTCGGGGCACAAGCACTAATGTCATTGGATGTTTTGAGCAATAAAACGCACTTCTTCATACCTTCGATATTTGGTTTATGGACGAAAAATGAATGTTTGTTACTTTCACCCCATAATTTAAGTTTGCAATTATTATTTATAGTTTTACTATTAATTATTATTTATAATAATATTTATAAAGAAGATTATTATTATTCCTTTTCCAGCAAGAATGTCGAGTTTTGAATTCTGGTTCACCAATACAAGCGGTAGTTACAAATGAAAATCAACTTGGCGGTCAACAAGTCGATTTGAGCCAAATATTGAGTGATAAACTGGAAAATGTCATTTTTCAAATTTAAAGGGCTGTTGAGGCATCAACTTCTCAAGTCACAACTAAAATAGACAAACTGTATCAATGAGTAGGGGCAGTGAATAATAGAATCACCATCTCGAGGGCTCAGTAACGAGTATTCGCTGTTTGATTGACCAGCACATTTGTAATATACCTACAGACTCTCCAGATGACACATCCACACCTGAATATACTCAACCACAGTCAGTGCCGCAAACACCAGTACAACAAAATCAAGGACCACAAACACCTGTTAGTGGCCAAAGAAATGCGTGTGTGAACGATGGCGTGGTAGGAAGGTTCCAAATACCTATGGACACACTCAGGGTGATTCTGAAAGATGCCCACGGACCAGGCAATTTTGCGCTAAAACTCACAGAAAAATTGTTCCCGGTACTTTTTTCTATCGATCACAAAAGACGTGAATTCAGTTATAATGCTACTGGTCAGAAAAAGGCTTTGGATGGCCAAAGAAAAGAAATTATCAGACATTACGCATTGTACTTTTACCCTGAATTCAGAGATAAAAAACCGTACCAAAAAATCATAATAAACAGTATAAATGAGGGCTTACGTCGACCAGCAAAGACAACAAAAAAACAGCTTATTGTGCCAGAATTTGAATATTTTGAATCCCAGTATAGTTCAGATTGTGAAAGACCCATCTACGATGATCTCAGAACAGCTCGTGACATTTTGAATGGGCATTATTCTATGTTTTAAGGGTGTGCGGAAAAAAATCTCACATCGTCCCTGCGAGCCTTTGGCGTGCTTAAAACCTTTCATTTATTTTTTTCATTTGAGGGTTTTTTCCTACCCATGCAAAAAAGGTGAGGGTTTTTTTCTTGAGGGTTTTTTTTTTTCTGTGAGGGTTTCTTTTCCGTGAGGGTTTTTTTTTCTGCATTCGTTTTAAGAGGGAGGTTTTGTTTTTTCATATAGATAAAAATTTGGTTTCGGTTCCCTTTAATCAGGGTAGTTCATTTTGTATTGTAGAACAAGTAGATGTCTTTTTATGTGTACCCATAATATGTATGGTACACATAATGCCGGCATCCGGGGTGACCCGTTCGTCCATCCTTTGTCTGTCTGTCTGTCCATCTGTCCATCCGTCCGGCATCCGTATCCATTTCTTTGGCATTCGATAACTTGAAAAATATTGCTTGGATTGTCAAGTTACTTTATATTTATGTTCAGGTTACTGATGTGCCGAGCTGTATAGTTTTTGGTGTAAATCTGATGATTTGATCCCGAGATATTAACCCTTTATCCTTCAAATTGAAAATTCCTCCAATCCCTTTGGCATTCGATAACTTTAAAAATATTACTTGGATTGTCAAGTTACTTTATATTTGTGTTCAGGTTACTGATGTGCTGAGCTGTATAGTTTTTGGTGTAAATCTGTTATTTTGATCCTGAGATATTAACCCTTTATCCTTCAAATTGAAAATTCCTCCAATCCCTTTGGCATTCGATAACTTGTCTGTCCGTCTGTCCATCCGTCTGTCCGTCCGGCATCCGTATCCATTTCTTTGGCATTCGATAACTTGAAAAATATTGCTTGGATTGTCAAGTTACTTTATATTTATGTTCAGGTTACTGATGTGCCGAGCTGTATAGTTTTTGGTGTAAATCTGATGATTTGATCCCGAGATATTAACCCTTTATCCTTCAAATTGAAAATTCCTCCAATCCCTTTGGCATTCGATAACTTGAAAAATATTACTTGGATTGTCAAGTTACTTTATATTTGTGTTCAGATTACTGATGTGCTGAGCTGTATAGTTTTTGGTGTAAATCTGTTATTTTGATCCTGAGTGATTAACCCTTTATCCTTCAAATTGAAAATTCCTCCAATCCCTTTGGCATTCGATAACTTGAAAAATATTGCTTGGATTGTCAAGTTACTTTATCTTTGTGTTCAGGTTACTGATGTGCCGAGCTGTATAGTTTTTGGTGTAAATCTGATGATTTGATCCCGAGATATTAACCCTTTATCCTTCAAATTGAAAATTCCTCCAATCCCTTTGGCATTCGATAATTTGAAAAATATTGCTTGGATTGTCTAGTTATTACTTTATATTTGTATTCAGGTTACTGATGTGCCAATGTGCCGATGTGCCGAGCTGTATAGTTTTTGATGTAAATCTGATGATTTGATCCTGAGATATTAACCCTTTATCCTTCAAATTGAAAATTCCTCCAATCCCTTTGGCATTCGATAACTTGAAAAATATTACTTGGATTGTCAAGTTACTTTATATTTGTGTTCAGGTTACTGATGTGCCGAGCTGTATAGTTTTTGGTGTAAATCGGATAATTTGATCCTGAGATATTAACCCTTTATCCTTCAAATTGAAAATTCCTCCAATCCCTTTGGCATTCGATAACTTGAAAAATATTGCTTGGATTGTCAAGTTACTGTATATTTGTGTTCAGGTTACTGATGTGCCAAGCTGTATAGTTTTTGGTGTAAATCTGATGATTTGATCCCAAGATATTAACCCTTTATCCTTCAAATTGAAAATTCCTCCAATCCCTTTGGCATTCAATAACTTGAAAAATATTGCTTGGATTGTCAAGTTACTTTATATTTTTGTTCAGGTTACTGATGTGCTGAGCTGTATAATTTTTGGTGTAAATCTGATAATTTAATCCTGAGATATTAACCCTTTATCCTTCAAATTGAAAATTCCTCCAATCCCTTTGGCATTCGATAACTTGAAAAATATTGCTTGGATTGTCAAGTTACTTTATCTTTGTGTTCAGGTTACTGATGTGCCGAGCTGTATAGTTTTTGGTGTAAATCTGATGATTTGATCCCGAGATATTAACCCTTTATCCTTCAAATTGAAAATTCCTCCAATCCCTTTGGCATTCGATAACTTGAAAAATATTGCTTGGATTGTCTAGTTATTACTTTATATTTGTGTTCAGGTTACTGATGTGCCGAGCTGTATAGTTTTTGGTGTAAATCTGATGATTTGATCCCGAGATATCAACCCTTTATCCTTCAAATTGAAAATTCCTCCAATCCCTTTGGCATGAGATAACTCAAAAAAGATCAATCCGATTGTCATGTTTCTTTATATATTTATTCAGGTTACTGATGTGCTGTGCTGTATAGTTTTTTATGTAAATCTGATAATTTGATCCGGAGATATTAACCCTTTATCCATCAAATTAGACACTCCTTCAATCCATTTCTATATGTACCCATACCTTGTATGGTGTACATAATGTCAGCATCCATGGTGGCCCTCCGTCATACAGCTTTCTACTAGTTGCACGTATGGGTACACATCTGACGATTTCATCGGCCTATTTTTTGATCTATGCTTTATGATCTGTCAGTTATGATCCAATAATCGTTGTTTATGCAAACAAGCAGAAGCTATTGTCGGCTTCGGTTTTACAGTTACGGTAGTCAATTAAGGTCTCATTAACTTTAGTGTGTTTGACATTTTATTGCTGCTGCTAAACAAATAAGTGACACCTACCATTAACCCTCTCCAAAAATTTCAAGCGACAATTTTTCACTAAAGTCAACTATAAGTTTAACCAATTCAATCTTGTTAAGCTGCTTGCGTGTCAAAATTGAACTGGTGAAGTTCTTAGTTGCATAAAGAGAAAACTTGAATCGCTTGACCAATTAAGAGTTACACTTCTTTGTATTGACAACTGTTTTCTGAGCAGTATCGGGTTCATTTTGGGAATTCTTGGAAAATTAGATGAGAGAGAGAGTAGGGTTGGATGGATAAATTACGAAAATCTTTCACAGTTCAGTTTATAGTGAAATTTACGAAATGCACCCCGTAAAGTAGGTCTGGATTTCGCTAAAGACTCGGACCTAATTTACTGGACTCATCCCGTAACTTTTACTATAAACCAGGAACTCATTGAAGATAGTCAACTACTCATTGGAGATCATGGACCTAGATGTAGGAGCAGCCTAGGTGTGGCATGCGTGATAAAGAGAAGCCGGGTTTTGATAAAATACCAGTCTAAAAGAACAAGATTCACTAGTAGTGTAATAGGGAAGTGGGATGGGAGAATGGAGGACATGTGGTTAATGAGACATTCAAAGGAGAGGGTTAATATGCTAATAGGAGAGATTGAAAAGAATTGGGTAAGGGATGTCATCAAGCAGTTCGTCTCCGAGTACTGGGAGTACAGAAGAAGCGTGGGAATAGGGAGGTACATGCAGTTGGGAGCACAAAAAACGACTCTTAAAATCCATTGGGTTGTTAGGTAAACAGTATTTTGGTGACATAGCATCCTCCGAGTTGCAATGTGTTCCACATGCCTACCGGCACATAGGCCTAGAACGCAATGGAACTGAGGGAACGATATTTGCTCTTATTTTATTTTTCTCAAGTTATTTCATTTAATTATTGGTCTATTTAATTTATAACAGCAAAATATGATTGATTACAATCAACATTTTGCTTGGTGATGTGATCACTTAAGGGCATGGTGTTTATATTTAAATGTACAGGTTTCTTGCAAGTTGTGTTTAGGCCTACTTTTGAACGGGTTTCTTTTTTCACGTCTTGTTATTTTGTATAAAATATATTTTTTTGTATATATCATGTGCCAGTCTTGAGACGAATAAAAAAAATGTTTTTAAAAGTTTTGGACTTAATTAAGAAATCCCAGAAATAAATTGACAATTAGATTTCCGTGGGTCAATCACACGAATAGCCCGATTTCGATCAGCCAAGTGCCAAGCAAATGCTGACACAGACCCTGTATGAATTTGGATGCTAAAAGAAACTGAAAATGGAATATTTTCCCAAGAGCGACATGCAAATGTCATTTCGAGGGTGGTTTTAGCGAATTCTGACATATTCTGTGGGGTTCTGGAATTTAGGAGAAAATACTAAATACCAGAATCGCCAAGACAAAGGCAACTATAAGAATGAATTTACTTCTATTCTTCTTCCTGTAACGATTATTATTACATAAAATAAAAACATATTTCATCGTAACACACTGCGCAAATGTAATTTAGAGGAGGTGGGGGGGGGGGGGGGCTTCTGGGTTCTGTGCGGTTCTGGTTTTTAGGAGGACCCCTACTTCCGACTTGTTGTTTACCTTAATCTTTCCATCCAAGAGCTAGACGTTTGTGCTCAACCTCCGAATCCAAAATCCAGGTCTCATGTTATGAAGGTTTGACCCCTCACACTGAATTTTTCTCTCGGACGCATTCATACTTGTTAACACGCTACTGACAGAATTTACAATTCGTCCTTGTGTTTTGTAAATTGTAATAATGCTTCACGCTGTCGTGTTCACTGCCTATTGACACGCAACCTATTATTATGTAATGGTGATGAACCAGGAATTAAGGTACACTGAAAGTGAGTTTCGTCAACGTGTGTTGGCACGATTCAGTCAAAATATAATTGTGTTTGAACGTCGTGAAAAAATCACGCAACACGTCCACGCCGTGGAAAAGGCAAAAAATTCGATGTTTGTAGTGTTTGTAGGCCAGCATTGTTTGTAGCGGAATTATGTAATGCCGATTTTGTTATGAACACTCAATCTTGAATACTATGTTGATAATGCTAATTAAGAAATTAATTCTGTCCGCTTGTTCTGCCGGTGTGTCCACTGAAACGATGACTCATCTTAATTTACTTAATCCTGTCCACTCAGCCACCCGGTGGCAGAGACTTCTAATAATTGTGCCACTGTGGACCTTTAATCCCCTCCAGCTGATGTTCACCAACACTGTGGCAGGTGGATGAGTACCAATACACTCTGTGTGTACTGTACAGAACGTATTTCCTAATAATCTCTTTTTGTTGACTTTTCAATGCCTTCTTTCTACTTGCCCTGCCACTGCTATAACTGTACTCACGGGTTGTATTGTCTATTGAAAACAGCTCCGGAAATAATTTTTCAGATAGCTTCAGGGCAAAATTACCTGGTTCATGGGAATCTTTCAGGAGAACCCTGAGTGTGTCCATGGGGATCTGTAATCTTCCTACAATCCCGTCGTTTGGATTTGTACTTCTTGTGTTAGTTGGTGCATGCTTGACTAGCTGTGGTTGATGGACTGGTGAATGGGACTCTGGATGGACTGGTTCATTATCTGAAGTATCATTTGCAGTATGGTTTTCACAGATGCGAGTGTCTATCAGGCCACGTATGTTTCTTACTGATGATTCGATATCAGTCAGTCTGGTGTTCATCGCCCCCATACGATCGTTGATAGCATCCAGTTTGCAGTTTAACAGAGATGCTGAATTTTCAACAGTTCTTTGTTGGAATTGCAGGCTTTCTAATTTGTCGCTTAACATTTTATTGAAATCCTTGCTGAACTGGAGAATATTGTCTTGATTAAGTGTCCGTTGCTCTGGTTGAGTTGCTGTTTGTGTTGGCAACCCAGTGTTCAAAATTCAACATTCTTTCCGAAAAGGGAACATAAATTTCTTTTAATTATTGTTGTTGCTGTTGTTTAAAATTTATTCAAAATTTCAAACAAAAACACGACACCCAAGCAGCAGCAAATTCAACCCAGTGCAATTACTGTACTGAATGATGGATTTGAAATATAGACACCAACGTGTGTGCATGCAAGATTTTTTTTTTAAATATTTTTTTTTTCAAAATTTGAGCTGCATGTGTAGGGGTCACGCAGAGTTATTTATTACTCACAATGTCCAATGACATGAGGGCATGTTTCTGTGCATTCCAAAGGGACTGACTTTTCCATTTTGTGAATAGAGTGATTTGTAATCCACAATGACCAATGAGAACATACTGAGTAGACTGTTATATACAGAGAAATTATAATTCTAAAATTAAACTTCTGGTGACCAAAAGAGAAACATGACGAAAATAGGCCATATAACGAAACTAGAAATTGTGAAACTATACAAAGGCAAACGTTCTGTGTTGTCAATACAGTACGTGGAGAGTGTATTATCACTAAATCACCCGCAGAGTGGAGACTCCATCCAAGCAATAATTGCAAATTGGTTGCAAAGCATAACAAGTACAAGCAAAGTTCCAGCCAATGGACTTCCGGGTTAAACCCGGAGGTCCATTGGCTGAAACTTTGCTTGTGTTTTTTGTCCATATGTAGAGAATTTGAAAATGATACTCTGGGTGATAACCCACTCCGCGGGTGATTTAGTTACAATCCACTCTCCACGTACTGTATGTAGACATTTCTTGGAGAAGGAAAACACCTTAGCAGGCAGGTAATTGAGTATCACACAGGCATGTCAAAGTACCGCCAGTACTGGGATGGAACAGAGCCTGTCCTGCCAAAACCGGTTCCGGGACAAATCAACAATTGAGTGCTTTCGATTTCTCCATAGGGTTCAGTACATGTGATCTTGCACTGGTGTCTCTTCTATTCCCATAGGTTAACTCTGAGAGAAGGGGGGGGGGGGGGGGAGGGGGAGAGGGCATCTCTTGGTATTAGAGTGGGTTACACACATGGCACAGACCTGGAAATAAAGGGCTAATATCATATAGAATTCTCATAACCCATGGGAAAAGGGAGAAGTGGTGCTTCACTGCCTTCTCTTTTTTACTATGCCATTCATTCCTTTTAAAGTCTTAATGGGATTACCGCCCATATAAATATCAACAACTAACGTGCGATGTTGCTGAAGCGAGATTGCAAGTTAGTTGTTACTATTTAATTATTCATCAGATAATTGCATCTAAGCACTTAATTCTACGAACTGCACCTCAGAAGAAATCAGCGACAGTACTTGTCTTTTTCAATTTTCTTGGATGCCATAGAATTAAGAAAGGACGCTGGTTTTGTTTACATTGGCATGGCGGGGGTTCGAACCCACACCGAGAGAGTTTCTTTTGGCACCAACCGCCTAGCGAAACTATACTGAACCACGCACACCACTCGGCCACCGACAGACCCCTGTCGGTGGCCGAGTGGTGTGCGTGGTTCAGTATAGTTTCGCTAGGCGGTTGGTGCCGAAGGAAACTCTCTCAGCGTGGGTTCGAACCCCCGCCATGCCAATGTTACTATTTATTTTGGCAGAAATTCTTTCAAGATGGTAATTTAATAAACTTACAGTGGTATTACCAGAACCACCCCCACCACCCACCCCTCCATACCTGTATTTGCCTTGTTAGAATTTATTGGAGAATAGCCATTGGCATTATCCAATAAATTGTAATAAGACAAATGCAGCCAAATAAAATAATTTAGCCTTTGAATGAGAAGACATGTATGAATGTGTACCCCTTTAATTGCAATAAGACAAATGCAGCCAAATAAAATAATTTGGCCTTTGAATGAGAATACATGTATGAATGTGTACCCCTTTAATTGCAATACCGTACTGATGCGGGAATAAGCCCAGGGGGTGCGGGCAGTGAAAAAGCAAAAAAGACATGGGTGGGCTTATTTTCGAGTAAGGCAGTTTGCAGAAGCAGGGAAAAGTTCGAGATGGCCATTTGCAGCACTGATTGGAGAGTACAGTTTCCCACTGTCCATTTTTATCATGGCACTTCATATTTTGTCTTATGTGTGTGAAATTGAAATGGTTTGTAAATTGTATTGAATAAAGAATATGTTAACATTCCAAAAACTATCCTACTTAATTGTTCCATCTTGTTTTTATTGAAATGAGTTCCGAGAATTGTGAGCATGAATTCCCATGGAAAAGTCATGGAAATCGAAAGTAGCATTTCGAAAACGAGTCTATTATAGTCTGTTTTTAAAGACGTTACTTTCATAAAGCCATGCTGGATGGGAACGTTTTGTCCCAAGGTTTTTTGGAGCGAGGAAGAAGACCCAAGCCTGACTAAGCACATGCACTCGTTGTACTATCAGAATTTTTTCATTTTTAATTGATTGAAAATGTAAAAATCTGTTAATATGGCGAGTGCATGTGTGAATTATTGAGTGGACATTCAGTGAAAACAGAAGACTAATTAATAAAGTGATAAAATATATTTATTTAGGCCTAAAAAAATAAAAAATCTGTTTCTCAGGCCCTCCCGCATGGTCCTTTTGGTTGCCGTATGCTCTCTTTTTATAACCAATGCAAACTTGAAAAAAAAAAATTAAATGGTTTATGTGTAATATTATACCAAAGTTAAAAAAAATTGATAAATTTGTCCCTTGAGTGCAAGAAGGCTTTGCAATGCTTTAGTAAATAAATAAATAAATAAATAAATAAATAAAAACCCGCTCGCCCGCATGAAATTTTACAAATAATGGCATGAGAAACAGAAGATCTATTTTGTGTGGCCTTACAAGACCAAATCATCAAAATCAACATCAGTATCGTATTTGACAAAATATATCAACTGTAAGATACAGGAACAGCAAAATTATATCACTGCATGGACCCCTAATCGTGTGATTAAAAAAAAACGTTACCTTTCCTTTGCCAAATAAACGAATATTAATTTTTTTTATCAGTCTGAGTTGGGGGTGGGGGGGGGGGGGGGGGCTGTTTACGAATATTATTTTTTTATCAAGTGTTAAAAATTACTGGCAGTGATTTTCAATACATGATAAAAAAATAATATTTGTGAACGGGCATTATCCCAATTGCCAGTGGAGTCCCCCATGGAATGGTATTGGGACCAGTAAGTACTTTTCCTTTGTCAAATTTTCAATACATCATTAAAAAAATAATGTTTGTGAACAATACAATTTGAAGTTGTAAATGGAAAATGGAAAAAAAAAATGAATCAATGTACATGCATGGAATAGCTCACAACTCAACATTTGGGGAGTCGAAACTGTCAAAGTCAACTGCTTCATCATCCTCCCCTCCATCCTCAGGAAATAAGACTCCCGAAACACAGTCAATCTCAGACTCATCAGAATCAGGCAAACTACCCATGTCCCTCCACACCTTTTTATTCGCGACCCCATCATATAATCCTCTCTTCCGTCCATTGCATTGTGGATATGCCACAGGACAAAAATGATTTGATTATCGAAATTTCATCAATATAGTCCCAGTCTTTACTGATCCAGTTGATCACATGTTGCCTGGTTGGTTGAATGTAATTACCCTGTACATTTTTCTTTGCCTCGACCTCAAACCAAGAGGTCCACAGTTCCCTGAGTTTCATTTTGAATACTCGATTCACATGAGTATCCACAGGCTGCACTAAAGGTGTGCAGCCCTGGGTACTAAAACAACATCTGTATCTCGACATGCAAACATTTCTGTTGTTCCCTCGCAGTAGTGAGGCTTGTATGAGTCCAACACAATTAATCTCTAAACATTTTTAGCTCACTTGACTGAAAGTCAGGGTGAGCTTTTCTGATCACTTTTCGTCCGTCGTCTGTCGTGAAAGTGGTGTTTGGGCCTTTTTCTCCCAAACCACTGGCTGCATATTAATGAAATTTCATGTGAGTAGGGGTTATATAAGGGCATTTTGATTTTTTGTCAAATTAGGTTTCGGCTCATATTGAGCAGAGGGATGGGGCAAAAATGCTCCAATTCTTAAAAAATCTTCTCAAGAACCAGCAATAGCAGAGACTTGATATTTAATATGCAGCTTCCTTAAGAGGTGTAGACTCAAGTTTGTTCAAGAGAAGTTTGTCGGGCATTATTTGCCTTCGTTATGGGAGGGGCAAAAATTTTGGCCACGCCTAAAATTTCTATTTTCAGAACTGTCAGGTCGATTTGAACCAAATTTGATATGAGATGATAATGGGTCATAAGTAGTTCATTGATACAAAAAAAAAATTCTCATTGCCCCGTGGGAACCTCGGGAGCTAAAAATAGGAAAAACCTTAAAACTGCCATATCTCCAAAACTACACGGCACAGAGAATTCTTATGTTGTATAAAGCTTACTTTTATCCAGTAGAATAGAATGGTTAAAAAAAATCCCAATCGGTTTGATCACAAGGTAATTTTTTCAGGACTTTGAAAAAGTTCTGAGTCGGCACTTTTTAACACTGTAGGCAATGGGAAAAAGATTAAAAAATCATCTTCTCCAGATCCAGCAGGCAGAATCTTTTGATATTTGGTATGCAACATTGTAGGGTGGATCTGATTCAAGTTTGTTCAAATCGGCCCTCTGGGTTCATATTTGGGCTCAGTATAGGAGCCCGATTTCGAACTTCGTGCATTTCAGGCAAATTTCTTAAAAAATCTTCTTCTCCAGATCCAGCTGGCAGAATCTTTTGATATTTGGTATGCAACATTGTGGGGTGGATCTGATTCAAGTTTGTCCAATTCGCCCCCCTGGATTCATATTTGGGCTCACTATAGAAGCCCGAATTCGAACTTGGTGCATTTCAGGCAAATTTCTTAAAAAATCTTCTCCAGATCCAGGAAGAAGAATCTTTTGATATTTGGTATGCAACATTGTGGGGTGGATCTGATTCAAGTTTGTTCAAATCGGCCCCCTGGGTTTATATTTGGGCTCAGTATAGAAACTCGAATTCGAACTTAGTGCATTTCAGGCAAATTTCTGAAAAAATCTTCTCCAGATCCAGCAGGCAGAATCTTTTGATATTTGGTATGCAACATTGTGGGGTGGATCTGATTCAAGTTTGTTCAAATCGGCCCCCCTGGATTCATATTTGGGCTCACTATAGAAGCCCGAATTCGAACTTAGTGCATTTCAGGCAAATTTCTTAAAAAATCTTCTCCAGATCCAGCAGGCAGAATCTTTTGATATTTGGTATGCAACATTGTGGGGTGGATCTGATTCAAGTTTGTTCAAATCGGCCCCCTGGGTTTATATTTGGGCTCAGCATAGAAGCTCGAATTCAAACTTAGTGCATTTCAGGCAAATTTCTTAAAAAATCTTCTTCTCCAGATCCAGCAGGCAGAATCTTTTGATATTTGGTATGCAACATTGAGGGGTGGATCTGACTCAACTTTGTTCAAATCGGCCCCCTGGATTTATATTTGGGCTCACTATAGAAGCTCGAATTCGTTTCTCATCATGAAAAATATAAGTTTACTTTCGAGAGGACCCCCATGAGAATATAGATAAAAAAAATACCCAGGCAAAATCAAAAACAAATACAGTCGGCGCCCTGAAGTTTGTCCAATTCGGCCCCCTGGATTCATATTTGGGCTCACTATAGAAGCCCGAATTCGAACTTGGTGCATTTCAGGCAAATTTCTTAAAAAATCTTCTCCAGATCCAGGAAGAAGAATCTTTTGATATTTGGTATGCAACATTGTGGGGTGGATCTGATTCAAGTTTGTTCAAATCGGCCCCCTGGGTTTATATTTGGGCTCAGTATAGAAACTCGAATTCGAACTTAGTGCATTTCAGGCAAATTTCTTTAAAAATCTTCTCCAGATTCAGCAGGCAGAATCTTTTGATATTTGGTATGCAACATTGTGGGGTGGATCTGATTCAAGTTTGTTCAAATTGGCTCCCTAGATTCATATTTGGGCTCACTGTAGAAGCTCAAATTCGAACTTAGTGCATTTCGGGCAAATTTCTTTGAAAATCTTCTTCTCCAGATCCAGCAGGCAGAATCTTTTGATATTGGGTATGCACCATGCTTACAGGGGTGAGATTCAAGTTTGTTCAAGCCAAGTCCCTAGGTCCATATTTGGACTCCCTGTGGGAGCTTGAATTGTAACTTAGTTCAAAATGAGGAAGTTTCTTAAAAATCTTCTTCTTCAGATCCATCAGTCGAATGTTTTGATATTTGGTGTGCAGCATCCTTAGGGGGGTGAGATTCAAGTTTGTTAAAGCCAAGTCCCTGTGGGAGCCCGAATTATAACTTAGTTCAATATGAGGAATATTCTTTAAAAATCTTTTTTTTTTAGATCCACTGGTCAGAATCTTTGGATATTTGGTATAAGCTTTCTTAGGAGGAGCAGATGCAACTTGTTGAAATCAATTCTCTGGGTTGATATTTAGGCTACCATGTCAGGTGAGCGCCCTCAGGCCCCTTGGGGCCTCTTGTCTGAATTTTGCCCCAAAACTTTTCGGATCCATTTTTGTACTTCTGTCATCCAGCCATTTGCTGTGGATGATATTTTCACATTTTTGGAATGGTTAAACTTCCCAACACTTTGGGACCTAATATACCATTCCGCTCTCAGAAAATAACATAGCCTGGAAGCTTTTGTCCATTTGCACTGGCAGCTAGAGCCACAGTACAGCCTTTCTTGGACGCCCCTGTATTTGCAATGCGTACAATCTTTTCACTCCTTCACTGTGTTAATGTAATTTGGAACACTGTCGAACCATACTATCGGTTGGTCCATGTTGGCTGTGTGGTAGAAGGTAGTCATTTTTTGTCCTAACGTCTTTGATATTCCAGTGGAAAGTCTCAATTTTCTCTTTGAAATCTGTAGACACCTTTTGTGAATCATTTGTGCCCTTTTGAATACCCACAATGAATCTCTTTTTCCAGCGAACAAGCCAGCCACTGTATGCTTTGCAGCCAGTGAGATGTACTTTTCCGGCGTATTCCCTTGCTCTGGACTGTACATAAAATTAGTCACAGGTCTCCCGTCTTCTTGTTGTTGACACAACCAATCGAACACGTTCTGGTCGACTTCCACAGATATTGGTTCCATTCCAGGGTTTCAAGATTTTTTTTTCAAATCTTTTCCAAAACTGTTCGGTTTTAGTTTGTCGTAGTCACGATCCCATAGTCTATTTATTTATTTATTGGTGTTTAAGGTCACATATTTCTGCACAATGGCTAATCATGATCATGACAGTTTTACGGGTGGAGGAAGCCGGAGTACCCGGAAAAAACCACCGAGCAACGGCAAGCAACTGTCAGCTCCCCAACATACTAACTCCATCCACACAAGCAGGGTTAGCATTGGATGAAGACAGGTGCACCATCGACGTGCAGTACGCGTTAGTACACAGTGTCACCGTTCCCCCACATGGGCAATTGGGGTGAAGTGTCTTGCCCAAGGACACAGCGCGGTTGCTGCAGGTGGGATTCGAACCGAGGACCTCTCAGCTTGCAGCCTGCACCTTTACCTACAGAGCCACCGCACCCTCTATCCCATTGTCTAACCTGCTTCCTGTCAATGTTAAAATGTTTGGAAGTCTTCTGCTGATTTCTTCCGTTCTTTCTGTGCCAGTCGACAACTTTGATTTTTAGCTCAACTTTGACGCAAGTCAAATTTGAGGTTATGCCATGGCCAGTCATCCGTCTGTCCATCCATCCGTTTGTAAACAATTTTTGTGTCGCCTCTCCTCCAAAAGTTTACATGCTACATTATTCAAACTTTGCACACATGGTGATCACCAATTGCCATTGTGCATGTGATAAGGGCAGATAACTCCATTGTGTATTTCCCGAGTTATGCCCATTTTAGTACTTAAAACATTACAGCTGTCGTTTCGGGTGTGAGTTTTACCCCCTTCGTGGGGGTGGGGGGGGGGGGGGAAACGCTGTGGTTTTGGGGCCTCCCGATTCGACCATGTCTGGTGAGAGTTATTCCCCTTCCATGGGCTATCTGCAGTTTTTTTTACTGTGGTGGATACCGCGGGAGCTGTTGGATTTCTGGTGAAGAGATGCCTGGTACCGGGACTATGTGCCCTCTTTAGTCGACATCTGAGGCTGTCACTAGGGTTGTGACTCCTCCTTTGGAGGCCGAGCTAGGAGGCTCTCTCCCCCTTTTCCGCCAGTTCCAACAGGTCCCGTCGTATCTGCTGCTGCTGTTCCGTCTACAACGTCATCGGGCAATGTTTTTTAGCCGGCCTTGGCTTATCCCTGCAAGGGTCTGCAGGGATGTCTGTTTTGTGGTTGTGGGGTATCGGCCTCAGCCTTCCCTGACTTCAACTCGGCGAAGTCGGAAGTGGCTGCCGACTGAACCCCCTACTGTGTCCTCTCAGCCATTGAGCATTGCTGTTTTATACCTGCAGTGGTCTGCTGCGGTGTCTGGTAGTGTAGACATGTGGGTATCGGCCTCAGCCTTCCCTGACTTCAACTCGGCAAAGTTGGAAGTGGCTGCCGGCCGGACCCTCTACTGTGGTCTCTGCGTCGTCGAGTACCACAGTTTTGTCATTGGCGTTTTCCGTCCACCCATTCTGGTCACATCGGCCAGTTTTGCGGGATCAACGTCTTCTGTGCAGCCTGCACCTTCTGCCCTGCAGATGTCCGTGGCAACTCTCCTGAGTTCCCGCTATGTTGTTCCTCGGGGTGTGTCGTACCCCTATACACGTCTGCCCTCAGATGTTTCGGCTGCCGCCCGTCGCCCTGCTTCGGGTGTATTGGAGGATCGTGACCCTTCGCTGGTTCAGAGGATCAGGTGTGAAGCCACTTTGCTGGTTCGTCCCCATGTCAAACCGGCTGGTAGGGGCAGTGAGCTTAGGGAGGCCCTCTCCTTACTCACTCAGGTTCTGTCCAAGAGCCTCAGGTTCGCTTTTCTGGGGCGAGTTTACCAGTTGAAGGCCATGCCTTTTGGCCTCAAACTGGCTCCTTGGACCTTCACCCGACTGATGTCGCATGTGATAGCCTTCCATCGCACACAGTCCAGGGTGACTACTTCGGCATATCTAGTCGATATTCTCCAGAGGCATTCCAATGCTGCCTTTCTGGAGTTGGATGTCGACACTCTGTTGAGCTTGCTCACATCGCAAAGATTCAGAGTCAACGAGGAGAAGTCGGATCTGGTCCCTTCTCCGTTGTTTTGTCATCTGGGGATGGCCTTCCGCACTCAGTTCAATACGATGGCAGTTCCCCAGACCAGGGCTGTGATTCTCTCAGCTTTTGCTCTGACTCTGTCTCAGTCCACATCCGTGACAGCACGGGGTATTCTCTGGTTGCTCGGTCTCTGCGTTACGGTGACGGATCTCATTCCTCTAGGTCGGCTGCATGTCAGACCTCTCCAACACTTTCTCAGTCATTGGAGGCTGAATGTCGATTCTCTGGATCTGATGCTTCAATTACCAAAATCTCTTCATCCTCATCTTCTCCACTGGATGAATGTTCCGTGGATCTCGGATGGGGTGCGATGTTGGATCCTCTAGGTCTTTCCCTTCACGGGATGTGAGACCAGGATCGGGCATCTCTACACATCAACCAGAAGGAGCTTCTTGCTCTTCTTCTGATTTTCAGGCAGTGGATCCCTCACCTGTCGAATTGTCAGGTCCTTCTGTTGTTCGACAATTCGACAGTGGTTGCTTCATTCGGAACCAGGGTGGCACAAACTTGGTTCCAATGTACGAATTGGCTCGGGATCTTCTACTGCTCGCTCAGGATGTCAACGCCGGGGTGGTTGTTCGCCACATTTCTGGTCGTCTGAACGTCCTAGCCGACACCCTGTCCCGACGGAGCAGGTTCTTTTCCACTGAGTGGATGCTCCACATGGCGGTGTTCCATCGATCTCTTTGCGACTCGTTGGAACCATCAGGTGGACACTTTCATGTCCCCGTGTCCAGATGCTCTGGCTTTCGCCGTGGATGCTCTGGCCCTCCTTTGGGACGGTCTTGTCGGCTATGCCTTCCTGCTGGTTCCGATTCCGCCTCAGGTTCTCGCCAAAATATGAACCTGCAGTCGTCAAATCCTTTCGATCACACCCTTGTCGCCTCGGTGGGTGTGGATCAATCTGCCCCCGCTCTCTTTTAGCGGCAGTTCCGGCATGTCTCCCTCTACGTCGCGACTTTCTTTGCCAAAGTCGCCCGAGGAGGTTTCAAGTTGACCCGACTTCATGGTGCCTTCGCGCATGTCTTTTATCGGGTCCTGTCTCCTCCATAGTGATTTTTAGAGACCAGCAGTGGAGTTGCTTTTCTTCTTCCAGGAGGCACTCACTCCACTTGTTTAGCCTCTGGCTAAGTAGAAGGTTCTTCTGTCGATGGTGTGCAAACACTGTTGCTTCTGTCACTACTTCGACCACACCGTTTGCGCGGAGTTTCTGGTATATGTTTGTTTCTGGGAGTTTCCAGCAATGGGTACAAGTCCATGCTTCGGAGACCTTTTTCATATGTGATACCGCATTGTTTCGGCAGTCATCCTTGCCTCTCCAAGCTTGTTCAGCTCTTTTCCTTGAAAAGGCCTAGGACTTTGCACACTTTCTTGGGCGCTGCTCTGCTTGGGGGGGGGGGGGGGGGAGGGGGGGGCGTTCATGCCTTTATCCTGGATGGATATGTGTTTTCTCACATGCCAGATCTCTCCTGCATTCATTTCTTGATGGATTTGTCTTGCTATTCGTGCAGCTTTCGCTCGGCCTAGCTACTGGTGATTGTATTACCAATTGTTTTTTCTGCCACGAGGTGCGTGCATTGTCTTCCTCTCAGGGCTTTTACTAACTCCGTCATGTTGTCGGATGTTATACTGGCAGCCTACTGGAGAAATGCTACTTTCTCCATTTATCTGCGACAGTTGCAAGAGCCGACCGAGGACCTTTGTCCTACGGGCCCTCTTTCTTCGACTCAGGCTGTTGTCTATCCCAGCCATTCAGCTTTTTACAGGGTCAGTTCCAGCTCAGTGCTGTTATTGCCCTTTCTGTCTGTGCATCGCACTTCACCGTACGCCTCATCTTTCATTGTCTTTTACTAATGTTTGTGATGCTATGGTTTGATAGGCCTAGGGATCTCTTCCTCTGTCCACGGTTCCAGTGCAATTGAGTTATGTGTGGGTTGGTTATGTGATTCCCCCCATCCTATTGTCTATTCAGCCTGTAGTAAACACTTGTAAGGTAGGTTGATAAGAAATATAAATTTTATAGTAAATTTCCTTTTTAGCT
>CM062292.1:108881631-108950790 GCA_031216915.1 Pictodentalium vernedei | reverse complement strand
TTCAAACAATATAAAACTAACCGAACACTGATCCTCTGGAAGTTCCCGGTGATAGCTTCCCGGGGAAACGATACCCGCAAACACCACAGTTTGTAAGAACACAGTTTGACCTACTCCTAAGAACCCCCCTCCCCCCGAACATTAGCCCCCCCCCCCCCTCTAAATTCCCTTCAGATCCTACAAGCCCCCTGTTTAAAGTGTAGTTATTTACGCAGAATTCCTCAGCACCCTCCAATGTCGATAAATACAGCTTCAATACAGAGACTGGGTACATATTTAGCTTTTTACCCTTAACTTTTAGCAGTACCTAAGTACACGTTCTACACGCCAGTGCTCAGATCATGACCTTATTTTGGGTATAAGCAATCCCACCACGCCTCTGATGAATTATGACATGGGCAATAGTGTAATGAACTTAACATTATTGAAATGTGATAATTGCTGTTCCAATTATCACGTAATAGTTAAAATTTCCAATAAAATAAAGAACTGATAAATTTTCAGACAAATCACAATGATTGTCAAACTTAGTCAAGACAATGTTAACTGGTTGAGTGTTAGAAGCCACTATCAGGGCTTTCAGAAAAATGAGAATACAAGAGCAAAAGCTAATATTTTCGGTACTTATCTTTCATATTCAGTCAAATTCAAATAATATTATGTTTTTAGAAATTTGTTTTATTACAATTTAGTGGAGAGTGCATGTGGGCACTCTCCAATAATTTGTAATAATACAAATTCTAAATAACAAATTCATACCACCAAAAATAATGTACCCCTCAACCAGTTTATATAAACAGGGTGCCAAATGTTATTAAAATCTGATGACTAAAGGGATGGTGCAAGGGGGGGGGGGAGTCAAGGGCAGGGGAGGGGCCACACTATACCTCCCCCTTCCTCATCGAGGAAATCGGCCAAATTTGTCTAGGAGGTACATATATGCATACACAACCAAAGATACAGGGGGAGGGGGGGGGCATGGTGGCGTTGTGGTACCCGGTTCTTGTCAGATCACCGAAGTTAAGCAACGTCGAACCCAGTTAGTCCTCGAATGGGTGACCGTCTGAGCGATCGATTCGGAATCCCGCGTTGTGTCCTTGGGCAAGGCACTTAACCCCGATTGTCCACATGGGGGCACGATGACGCTATGTACTAAGGCGTACTGCACGTCGATGGTGCACAAGTCTTCAACCAATCTAACCCTGCCTGAGCTGCAGTGCGGAGTTACGATGTTGGGGAGCTGGCAGCTGCTCATCGTTGCTCTGTGGTTCTCTCCAGGTACTCCGGCTTCCTCCATCCGTAAAAACTGTCATGGTCATGATTAGCCATTGGGCGTAAGTATGTGACCTTAAACACCAATAAAAAAATAAATAAATAATAGAAATAACTCCCTGTGCATATAATCACTGTGGGATACGCAGCATTAATTACATTGTGAGAGTTCTATTTTTGACCAAAACCAGAAACTTTCTTCACAATCACTGGTCGACACACATTTAGTCTCTGCTGTAAGTTATATTGTGGGGGCATGGTGGCGCTGTGTACTAAGGCATATTGACGTCGATGGTGCACTTGTCTTCAACCAATGCTAACCCTGCTTGTGTGGAATTAGTATGTTGTGGAGCCTGACAGTTGCTTGCAATTGCTTGGTGGTTCTCTTTGGGTACTCTGGCTTCCCCCACCCATAAAACTATCCCACATGAGGTGACCCGGGCTGTCGAAAGTGTCGTGAAACCCTAATAAATAAATAAGTTGTATTGTAATTATTAAATTTGCGGCTTGTGGAACTAGGGTATCAAATATCAAATCAAAATTTAGTGAAATCTGATGTTTACTTTTTAGGTAATCAATAGAGCTGAAATGGTTAAAGGGTTTTCTTGATCAGTTAATCACGTGGATAAACCTTGGTTAACCGATTAATCACTTGCAATTATAGTTAGCTGAATCCAACATGAGGGACAAAATCGGCAAGCTCTACATACAAAAATCTCCAGATTTGATCATGTTTTCAATTTTTGTCTCAAAAACATAGCTTATGATCCCTCATTGGAATGAGCTTGTTGAGCTCGTTCCAATGAGGGATCATAAGCTATGTTTCTGAGACAAAAAATAAATTTTTTTAGTAATTAAAAAATCTATTTTGCAAGTGTAGTCTGCTACCACATTGGGTAAAGGTTAACTTAAGAATGACCAGTTCCAGCTACCGATAAGACTATAATGATCATGCAAGTGAACAAGTTTGTTCCTTTGTTAACCCAGAAAATACAGTTGTTCAAAAGTAATGTGCAATTGATCAATTACGTTTTTGATCAATCAAGACATTGATCACTGGTTAATTGATTAACTGTTTCAACTCTGGTAAATCAAATTCAAGAGAAAGGGAACCAACAAAGGGCAATAACTCCCACAAATTCCAACAAGAGGCCCCAGGGGGCCTGAGGGCGCTCACCTGACATGGTGGCCTAAATATCAACCCAGGGAACTGATTTGAACAAGTTGCATCTGCCCCTCCTAAGAAAAGCTTATACCAAATATCCAAATATTCTGGCCAGTGGATCTTAAAAAAAAAGAAGATTTTTAAAGAATATTCCTCATACTGAACCAAGTAATACTTCAGGCTCCCACACAGAGCCCAAACATGACCCCAGGGACTTGGCTTTTACAAACTTATATCTCACCTCCCTGAGGATACTGTATACCAAATATCAAAAGATTCTAAATGGTGAATGTGAAGAAGATTTTTGAAGAATATTTCTCATATTGAACTAAGTTGTAATTCGGGCTTCCAAAGGAAGCCCAAATTTCAACCCAGGGACTTGGTTTGAACAAACTTGAATCTCACCATAAGGATGCTGCATATCAAATATGAAAATATTCTGACAGCTGGATCTGAAGAAAAAGATTTTTAAAGGAAATTCCTCATTTTGAACTATGTTATAATTTGGGCTCGCACAGTGAGCCCAAATATGAACCCAGGGACTTGGAAGGAACAAACTTGAATCTCCCCCCCCCACCCCCCAAGGTGCTGCATACCAAATATCAAAAGATTCTGATTGGTGGATCTGAAGAAGATGATGTTTAAAGAATATTCCTCATACTGCACTAATTTTAACATTTGGGCTCCCCAAGAGAGCCCAAATATGGACCCAGGGCTTTGATTTCCATAAACATGTGAAACAATCTTCCAAAGATGTTATATGTGAAATCTGAAAGCTTTTGGAGCAGTGGTTTGGTAGATGAATAGTCTTAAATGTTTTTTCCTATTACCCACAGTGTTAAAAAATGCTGACTCGGCACTTTTTCGAAAGTCCCGAAAAAGTACCCTTTAATAAAACTGATAGCAATTTTTTTTGGACCCACTCCATTCTGTTGGTCCTAAGGAAGCTTCACACCAAAAAAGAATTCTCAGTGCCGTGAAGTTTTGGAGGTATGGGCGTTTTAATTTTTTTCTATTTGTAGCTCCTGCGGTCCCCATGAGGAGACAGGAATTTTTTTTTTGTACAAATTAAGTACTTATGACCCAATAAGTTCTCATATCAAATTTGGTTCAAATCAGCCTCTCAGTTTGGAAAATAGTAATTTGGGGGGTGGGGGGGGGGGGGGGGGGGGGGGGGGGTGGGCGAAAATTCTTGACCATCACATAATGATGGCAAATAAAGCACCTCAAACTTCTCTTGAACAAATCTGAGTCTACACCTAAGAAACTGCACACCAAATATCAAGTCTCTGCTACTGCTGGTTCATGAGAAGATTTTTTAAGATTAAAGCACACTTTTTGGGCCTGGCCCTCCCGAGGAATGAGGCAACTTGATTTGAACAAAATCAAAATGCAATGTCATAACAAACAATTATCTCAAATTTCACTTGAATCGGTTCAGCGGTTTTGAAGGATAACTCGCAAACATCATATTCACGAACAACAGACGGTGGGTGATCAGTAAAGCTCGCCTTACTTTCAGTCAGGTGAGCTAACAAGTCATCAGAATTTTTTAACATGTCCAAGACATTACTGATACAAAGCTGGATATTAAACTGTTAAAATCAGTTGTTTACCATTAACTGGTAGAGTGCTAAGTAGAGTGCTAAATTATTTTTGGTCATCAAAATTTGTTTGCATGTTTTTGCATTGTTACAATTTATGGGAGAGTACTCTGTGGCACTCTCCCATAAATTCTAACTTGGCAAATCCACACAGACTGAATAATTTCACTTCAAAGATGATGTGAAGCACATCTACAGATTATGAAGTCTTTACCTTGAGGTACCTACACTTCAGAATAAAGCTGGGCTTCCAGCACTCAACCACTTAAAGTTATTGCATTCATAATGAAAATTTTAGCAAAATTCTACAAAGGGCAATAACTGATGCAATTTTTGACAAAATTCTAAAGTTTTCAAACTTGTCCAAGAAAGTAAACAAAAAGGTTTAAGACAATGTTAATAGAAAGCAGACTAAACAGTCTATCTAATTTTATTGAAATCTAGGGTCTGCTGTTCAAGTTAAATGCACAAACCATGAAATGTTGAGCAAAATTCAACAAATGGCAGATATTGTCATCGAATAATGGTAGTTGTTGAACTTACCAAAGACATTATTATAAAGTAGCACACTAAAATTAATTGAAATTTGATAACTATTGTTCAAGTTATCATATAAACAAACTTTGACGGGATGGATGAATGGAAAGATATGGAGAGACAGCTCTTTCCTGAAGGGGATAATAACAAGGAAGCCGCTAGCAATGGTTTCAACTACATTCACAACTTGCCTTCTACGTTGTTAATTTGAATGGCATGTCATACGCATTCAAAAAGAAAATTACATCAAAACATAAACCAGAGGCTCAAGGGAACTAAAACTCTCACCTGGATCAAGTTGTCAACAGGGAAATTAAAGTGTTAGGGGAAACGAGAGAAAGACAAAGACATAAATGAAGTGTCACCTTGCACATACATGTATGTGCACATTGCAATGACTATCACCCAAACCACTCTGAAAACGGCTGTCTGACTTTCAAAGGCACTTCCACCCCACCTCCCTCCCATCACACATAAGGCTTAAAGTTATGCCGAGAAAATGAAAAGACTTGCAAGCTTCATTAGAACTTGGGGTGAAATTGGGGGTGAATTATTCAGTGCTCATGGAAGCCATTAATTCAGTGCAGAAATGGTGTGAAATGGTAGGAACCATATAGAAAATACCCGTAGTAGCTTGGTGTACCAAATGGACCACAAGTGGCAAAGTAGTGTTAACGGTTTATTCCCGTTTCGCCGATGAGGTTAAATAAACAAACCAAAACTAATCGCCGGTGGAGGTGTGAACAAGTTGTTAATCCCACTGATTGATATTAACTCTTCTTCACCGGCTGAGTTCATGGTCCCAAAGTGATTAACAATCAGTTAACATTGATCAACTGTAAACAACTAAACAACTTCAAACATCTCAATAGTATATAATATGACCCTTCATGCTGTACATCAACAACATTTCCTTCAATTCATCATGGCAAGTGAAAAAAGATTCTTTAGGATGTCGGTCAACTATCAACACGAAAAACGATTTTATCAGTTCGCCGATGGGGCAGCATAATCATCCACCAGATATGGAGCAGATTGTAGCCGATGCTTTCCTAGCAGATTTAAAGAAAACCGTTCGACACGACAGCAAATCAGTGAGCGCACTTTACCAAGAGGAGCTTGGTTCTCTCAGATCGGATACCGACCCACTCATCATTGCTAAAGTTCCTACATTCTATAGCATCAAATCAGCATTATACAGGTCTCGTGCGAAAACCATACCGGCTCTTCCGAAAACTCGCTCAGCAATCAGCTTACCTGATAGTTACATGGAAACAACTGCAGGAGATCAGTTTTTACTGTCAGATCCAAGCGACGTCAACTGCCTCATTTTCAGCACAGCGTCAAACTTACACCTCCTCGACGAAGCGACTTCGTTTTTCTGTGATGGGACATTTGAGAAATCACCGAAACTCTTTTATCAGCTGTATACCATCCATGCTTTCGTCGACAATAAGATGTTGCCATTAGTCTATGGCTTGCTGCCTAATAAAACCAAGTCAACTTATATAAAATTCTTCAGCACCATACGCCAGAAGGCTTCATCTTTAGACATTCACCTACAACCAGCAACAATCTTTACTGATTTCGAAACTGCTGCACAAAATGCTTTACGACAAGTTTTCTCTTCTGCGACCATCAAAGGCTGTCACTTCCACTACGCCCAAGCAGTGTACAAGTATGCAACAGAAAAGTGCAGCCTCAGAGACGATTACAAGCAAGATGACAACATTCATGCGGTCGTTCGACGTGCTATCGGCCTTCCATTTGTACCACCACATATGGTCAGCGACATATGGCTTCTTGTATTAGAGGCATGGGAAGAAGCGTTGGAGGAGAGAGACGTCGACCCAAGAGTTACCAAGTTCACAGACTACGTCACGACGAACTGGGTTGAGAGTAGCAACCTCAATGTGTGGAACCATCACAAGACTGTCGGCCCTCGCACCACAAATCATGTAGAAGGATGGCACAGCAAGTTGAAGAAGGCAATTGCCGGAACCCATCCTAACTTGTTCTTCTTAGTTGATTTCATTAAGAAAGAACAAGCATTCACAGAATCAACAATTCTGCAGTTGAGACATGGTGGGAAGGTGGCCCCACGAAGAAAAAAGTATCGTGCCATCGACAATGCTTTATCTTATTATAAAAGACTCTTTAGGGAAGGTCAGATTGACGCACTGTCATTTTTAGACAGAGTCAGTCGAAATTCGGGTTTTTAAAAAATGTGCTTTATGCCTTTAAATGTTCATATTATTATATTATACTTGCTCGTTTATTGTTATTTTTAGACAGAGTCAGTCGAAATTCGGGTTTTTAAAAAATGTGCTTTATGCCTTTAAATGTTCATATTATTATATTATACTTGCTCGTTTATTGTTATTTTTAGACAGAGTCAGTCGAAATTCGGGTTTTTAAAAAATATGCTTTATGCCTTTAAATGTTCATATTATTATATTATACTTGCTCGTTTATTGCGTTGATAAATCAATAAAAAAATTACATTACATTCAGTCGAAATTCGGGTTTTTAAAAAATGTGCTTTATGTCTTTAAATGTTCATATTATTATATTATACTTGCTCGTTTATTGCGTTGATAAATCAATAAAAAAATTACATTACATTCAGTCGAAATTCGGGTTTTTAAAAAATGTGCTTTATGTCTTTAAATGTTCATATTATTATATTATACTTGCTCGTTTATTGCGTTGATAAATCAATAAAAAAATTACATTACATTCAATCAATTCGTCGTTACTTGTGAGTTTCCATGTGGTACATGGGTTAAATTGATAAAAATTATCTCCCAACATCCAAATTAACAAATTATCGCGGCACTTCTTTGATCTGCGGATTACTGACACCTACCCCATTAGAATCACATCGGCGAAACGGGAAGACCCCGTGTTAACCATGAGCCTTTGGCATGTGGTTAACACCACTTCACCACAAGTGGTGCACATTTGTACACCAAGCTACTTCAGGTATATTTTATTTATACATGTAACATGATCGTTAGATTATTAAGAGTCGTTATTATTTTTTCTCGATTTTACTGAGCAGCAGATGTACATATGAGCGAATTTGGGTTTTTTACATGAGCATCAGTGGGTGGTACTTCCATTGTCAGTTTTATCTCTGAAACGAAATGGAAAAAGAAACAGGGCCTTTTTTTTTATAACATAATAACATACTATGTCGAGTTATGGATGCTTAATTAATATGAGACGACGCATGTTTGTTAGTTTTTGGTGTCTTATGGGGTAAACTCATTTAACCCTTTACCCAACGCAGACAATATCAAAATTTATTATTTTAAATATCATTTTTTAATTTTTTTCAAAAAATTTCAACAAAACCATATCATGTGACCCCTCGTTGGAACGAGCTCGTCAAGCTCGTTCCAACGAGGGGTCACATGATATGGTTTTGTTGAAATTTTTTGAAAAATAATATTTTTTCAACTGCTGAATTTGCATATTACGCGGGCGGATGCGGGCGATTCGTTGGGTAAAGGGTTAAAAACGTAATAATAATTTCATTCTTCGTGAGGTGAAGTGTGATAAATTTTGACAAGTTCGCATTCAGATCAACATCACCAAAGGTCAGCTTGGATGTATTTCCACTGTAGGTATAAATTTCAACTATTGAAATCCCATTGCTGTCATGTTCACCACAGTTGGTGTGTAAAGCTAAAATTTATTTCATAGGCTTTTCCTATATAGTAGAAGAGGCAATCATGGTATAAAAAGACATCATTGAGGAAGGTTTTTGTTTCCTCAACTAAGTCTTCTGCTTCTGTGTTCTTGTACACTCAAAAACACATGAAATTATAAATGAAAACAGAACATTTGTTTGGAAGAAAATTTGTTTTCTTTCCACATATCAAATGATTATGATTGGTGAATCTGAAGAAGATATTTTATGTATAGTCCTCTTTAACCCTTTACCAATTTAGACGATATCAAAATTTATTATTTTAAATATCATTTTTTCAAACTTTTCAAAAAATTTCAACAAAACCATATCATGTGACCCCTCGTTGGAACGAGCTCGATGAGCTCGTTCCAACGAGGGGTCACATGATATGGTTTTGTTGAAATTTTTTGAAAAATAATATTTTTTCAACTGCTGAATTTGCATATTACGTGGGCGGATTCGGGCAATTTGTTAGGTAAAGGGTTAAAGAATACTCCCATACTGCATTCCATAGGAGGCTCAAATATGAACCCAGGGAGATGATTTGAACAAACTTTAATCTGATTCTCCTAAGGATGCTGTTCATCAAATATCAGAAGATTTGGGCAGGTGGACCTGAAGATTTTTTAAGAAGTTTTGCACCAAGTTAAAATCCAGGCTCCCATTAGGAGCACAAATATGAACCCAAGGACTTGATTTAAACAAACTTTAATCTGGCCCTTATAAAGATGCTGTATACCAAATATCGAAAGATTCTGAATGGTGTATCTGAAGAAGATGTTTTAAAGAACTTTCCCAAATATTGCACAAGGCTCCTAACCCAATCCAGAACCTAACAAGAATCCAGGGACTTTGGTCAATATCCCTTGTCACAATTGATTGCAATTTTTGGGCCCACTCAATTCCACTGGTCCTAAGGATGCTTCAAACCAAATAACAATTCTAAGTTCCAATACAGTTTAGGAAATATAGCAAATTTTTCTATTTTATCTTCTGTTGTTCACACAGGGCAGGAATTTTTTTACTCATAAATCAAGTACATGCTCCCTAAGACTGGTACTACATAATCAAATTTGGTTCAAATTGGCCAATGCATTTTGAAAATAAAAATTTGGGGCAGGGGCAAAAAATGACCCCCTCAGACCACAAGCCCAAATTTTGCCCAAGAAACTTTCTTTGAATAAACTTGAATCTTGAGTACATAAGGATAGAGCATACCAAATTTAAAAACATTGTGACTGGTGGTTTATAAAGGAATTACAAGATTATTTTTAAAGAATTTCATGTTTTTTGTGGCACTGCCTGACTTCAGTCAGGTGAGCTAAAAAAAAGACATTGACATGGGGTGGTGTGTGTTGGAATTTGAAAAAAGTATAGTATGCAGTATGCATAAGAGAAAGGATATGAAGCTACACACCAAATATGGAAGAAGTCTTCGAATTATTATGTAATTTTTCAGAAGGGGACAAACTCAAAACCTAAAAGTTAACAAAGTCTCATAAATGACTTTTGACTATGACCATGACTGATAATTTTTACCTAAAACTCAACAGATTTCCAGGGTGTGCACTGTCTTGGCGGCAGAGCATTAACTTCAAACTTAAAGCTCCATGCTTGACCAACGGTAACTGCATCATGTCCTTGGGCAAGGCAATTAATCCCTATGTATACTAAGGAGTACTGCACGCTGATGGCCTATCACTGCTCAATGTTTCCCCTTGGGTACTCTGTTTCCACTCCCATCAGCCCCCCCCCCAAAGAGGGGATATGAAACTTCACAATAAATATGGAAAATGTCATTGAATTATTATGTGATTACTCAGAAAGGAACAAACTCAAAACCTAAAAGTTTACAAAGCCTCATAAATAGCTTTTGACTATAGCCATGACTGATAATTTTAATCTAAAACTCAACAAATTTCCAGGAGGCACAGTGTCTCAGTGACAGAGCATTAACTTCAAACTGAAAGATCGATGCTTGACCAATGGTAACTGCAGCGTGCCCTTGGGCAAGGCAATTAATCCCTATGTATACTAAGGTGTACTGCACACTGATGGCCTATCACTGCTCAGTGGTTCTCTCTGGGTACTCTGCTTTCCACTCCCTTCAGCCCCTCCCCAACCTTGTAAAGTACAAATTGACACTGGAAAATGTGGTTCAACCCCCAACAAAACAACAAGAGGCCTAAACAGCTCCACCCAGGGTCACTGCTTTTAGGAGAAGCTAAATACATGACAAGAATCCAAGTGTTACTGCTTGTGACCATATGTGTCCTGACTGTGACCTTGATGATATAACCTTGAATCAAGGTCAAAAGAAACCTTTGAGTCAAAGGCAGTAATTGTACAAAGTATAAGTAAGATCTGTCAAAAGTATAAGTAGGATTTGTCAAACATACCAAGTCCTATAGACCAGACAAGGGCTTTTAAAACAATATCAAAGCTTTGCTGTCTGTGACCGTGACCTTGGTGAAATGGCCTTGGGTCAAGAACATTACACACTATTCAGTCATGGGCAATATTTGTTTTAAGTATGAACAAGATCTGTCAATTAGATCAAATTATATGGACCAGACAAAAATGATAGTAAAATATTGAAGTTTTCTTGAATGTGACCTTGATCATGCGAATATGACCTTGGGTCAAGATCATGACACAACGTCTGGTTATGGTCACCAACTGTGTCAAGAATAAACAAGATCCATCGTATGGATCAGATTAGAGAGACCGGACAAGGGCAATATAGCAATATCCTAATATTATTTTTTGTGACCTTCATCTTCACCTTGAGGATAGAGACCTCATTATGACTGACGGCACACTGTCTATTAACAATATATACAGTTACAAAGTTCTGTTAAAAAATATTCAGTGGTTGAGAAATTATGGCTCAGACAGACAGACAAAATGGTAAAATATTGAAATTTTCTAGAATCTAACCTTGACCATGAGGATATGACCTTGGGTCAAGATCATGACAAAACCTTTGGTTATGGTCAGCAACTGTGTCAAGTATACCTTAAACACCAATAAATAAATAACTAAATGTGCCAAGTATAAACAAGATCAATTATATGGATCAGGTTTTATAGACCGGACAAGGGCAGTAAAGCAATATCCAAATATTATTTTTGTGACTTTGACCGTGCCCTTCACCTTGCGGACAGAGACCTCTTTATGGCTGATGGCATCTGTCTAGTGACAATGCATACGATTTCAAAGTTTTGTTAACCCTTTACCCAACATGAAAAGCAGACGACGCAAAACAAATTCTTGAATAACTAATTTTTTTCATTTTTTGTCTCAAAAACATAGGTTATGACCCCTCGTTGGAACGAGCTCGTTCCAACGAGGGGTCATAACCTATGTTTTTGAGACAAAAAATGAAAAAATGTTAAAAAATTTATAGTAATTTATATATTTTTTATACTTACCAATGACCCAGACATAGCTGGTGCTAACTCTTAAAATATAGGGCCAAACACAAATTTTGCCCCCCAATCCCCAAAATTTGCATCTAAAACTAAAGAAAACATGTCCTGAAAGGCCCTCCACACCTCGCCCCCACTGCGCATGCGCAGTGTCAAGGACGTTCCGAAATTGGCGCCATTTATCATTCTAATAACCAGTGCCTGGTAAGCGCTATGTACTCAGCGGGGAGGCAAGAGTTCCCAACTCCTGGGAGGGCCATCCCCGTCTGGGTCATTGGTAAGTATAAAAAATATATAAATTACTATAAATTTTTTAACATTTTTATACTGTACCAATGACCCAGACATAGCTGAATAGTAAAAAGGCTGGAGGGCCAAGGACATAGAGCAAAATGGAATACGCTCAATAAAATAAAATAGAGTCATCCCCTGTAGGGAAAAGAAGTAATAGGCCTTACATGTATCTTTCTTATTTATGATAAATTAGAAAGATACAACACCTTCCAAAAATTGAGCTTCATACATCCATGTACTCTATTAATATCCAATAATCCTTATACTAATAATTTTTAAAGTAAGCCAATAATAAAGTAAGTCTAGAGAATAGAGACTCTTATACTCCTAAAAGTGTGTGAGAATTGCATAATCATGTCCGTTGACATATGCAATATTCAAAAGCTATACTTTAAAAACTAAGACTTGAATGAATTTTATAAACTTAAACTTCTCACTAAACAACCATCCCAATAACAGCTCAGAATTACTAACTCCGGAGGAGGTATCCCCTTGTTTTCATAGTAAAAACAGGTGACCCAAGGGAACACCCTCCCCCCCCCCCCCCCTTTTTCTTGCCCTGGGTCAAATAGCCCAGAGCGAAGAGGGCAGCCGAACGGAGACACTGCCGAAACAGACAGCCTACCTAGCTATAGTAGCAACTGTTAAGTGAATGACATTCTGAGCAGTAGATAATAGACCTAACAATAGAGGCCTCCAGAAATGGACTCGATATTTCTGAGATAAAATTCATGAATGGATGGCTGAGCGCAATGAGCAGCCTTCAAAAATCTATAATAGCAACACTATTAATGTAAGCCCAAGAAGTAGAAGAACTCTTACTTCATGAGCCGAAATCTTAAGCACAACTGCTAAGCCAATGATATACCATAAGCAGTACGCTAGTTAATAGAATCCATTAACAATAAAATGGAGCGTAACGTCCTTCTACTAGACATCAAAGACAGAAGAAGCTTACGCCCTTGTAATAAACAGATATCTGTTTATAAATACATAAACTGTACCCGGAAAGAGTAAAGGCCTATGCCCATACGAAGATGGAAGGACCTTAAAATAATAGGTTCCGGATAATAGGAGCCTATCTCTTATGCAACAATCCAACCTAAATAGTAACGGAAGTATTGATTCCGAAACTATGAAAGTGAAAATCATCCATCGATAGTGCATGAAACTCACTGACTCTACAGTAAAAGAGAAACCAACAGAATTACTGTCTAAAAGGTCAGAATTTGAAAACTACTGTTTCCAGAGGCTCAAATGATTACTTAGCTAAATAAGAACCGAAGTTAAAATCCGTATAGGAATTTAATCTAAAGATTCTAAGTCTATTTATCAAAAAGTTACTAACTGACTTAGATAAAGAGACAAAAGACTCAATTGTAAACTATCGTAGAGTGCATAGGTATGAGGTAACATAAACCTATAACCTAAATAACAACAGGCTGCAGTAGATCTTGTGAAACAAGTATACTAAAAACTAGCAATGCGTAGTATGGAGGGATCAACCATGTGAACATAATGATCCCTACACCACGAAGGAAGAGCCTCCACTTTAGTCGCATAGAATAGCGAAGAAGAGGATCTCCTATAGTAAGAAATCGCGTCCAAAGCTCGTCCAGTACAGTGCTTACAATGCAATACGGACCACACAACGGAATACATGAAGGTTGCGACCTTGCTGGTTGTGATAAAGATGACACGATTTACCCAGTGAAAAAAGATCCTCACATAGAGGAAGATTTCACGTTAAGATCCACAGTAGACAAGAGAGTAAATTACTCATGATCTCTGTGAAGATAGAGATGCTATCAACAGAAATGTATTGTGGTTGTTTATCTTAGCAATACCTGCTAAAACAACAGCGCCGGAGGATACGCGTATCCTATCATTGCGTCCTATAGATCAATAGAGCGTTAACAGTATTAGCTCAGAGATCTGGACAAGCCAACACATACGTCTGCAATTGATTAGCAAGCTGTGTCATAAATAAAACATCATTGGGCGCTCCCATAGATAGCAAATCTGATTAAATACTTGTAGTTGAGAGTCCATTCTGACAGCAACAAGCGACCCGTAAGAGAACGGGAGTGCGATAAAACAATCAGACGACCCAGAATATGACGGACCAAAACAGAACTTGGTGTACTATAACCAACAGACGGATTCTTTCCATTAAATTGAATAACGGAAACGAAAGAGTGCCTCCCTGGTTCCGGAGATACGCCACTACTGTCGAATTAAAGGACAGGAATTTGGGCATGCGTTTCTGAATAATGTTCATGCAATGACATAAAGCAAGCCTAAAAAAAAAACATTATTCCGCGGAAGTTAAACTGATAGCTAAAAGACTGCGGAACCCAAAGACCCTGGCACTTCGAATCCGTAGGGATCAGTATATATCCCAATCTGTTTGACTGGCAACCGTCATAACAGCCACACTAGGGTCCGGCAACTGCGGCGGCACTCTCTGAGTCAACCACCGAATGTTTGCCCCAGTCTGAATCTCTTGTAACACTAGATAGACAAGAGAATGTATAAATCAAGCAATTCATGGATTGCCGGAAAGTTGCCGTCGAAGAGAAGCTCCTCCGAGAACGAAGCGACTCTGAGAGAGTTCTTAACCTACTATCCACGCGTGGATGTAGCTAGGGCTGCATCACGTCTAACCAACTCCAATCAGCCACTGAAGGGCGGAGTTATACGTGAACAAACTACTGCCCTCAAAAGAAATTACATTGAGAATAATATCCCGTAAATCTTTTCTTGAAGACGTAATGATAACGCCTCAGTAAGGCGGATTACGTATAATAAAGCGTCTAAGTTAAATCTACTATACATAATGTCGTTCCCAACATTGAAATTGGAAAAGACATAAACGGCGAAAAAGAATATATGCAGTCTTTAATCGCACCATCTAGACGCATATGAACTCTCGGTATGCCCTGCTCTGCCAAAATAAACTATATGTAAAAAAGATAAAATGGCAGAAATGAGCCACGCGGACAAGAAACTAAACTATCATGCTTAGTAGCAGGCTTGTATATATATATATAATATATAGCGTCGAAAAATAAAACACATGTTGTAATGACAATATTGGACTGCGTCGGTAAGTCAGGGACAAAGTCCCTGTACCGATCAAAAAATCCGAGTCCAATGACGCTATAAGTCTCTTATCCAAGATCGCAGCAATGAAGTCCGAAAAATAATCACTGGAAGAAATGCCAGAAGATATGAAAGGCATCTTCCGATACTACTAAAGGGAAAACTCGAAATCTTTCGAATCCCTTTCGCCATCCTGTCGGACCCTATAAAGCGTTCGGTCGTCCGTAGCTTGATGCAACCGCGGACCGTACCGACCCAGCGCCGTCGGATAATTCCTGATTCGACCGAGAAACCGTCAATTGCTGGGATGCTGCGAAACAACTGTGCTAACTCGGATAGCACGTCCGTCACTGAGGCCTGAGGAGCAGCGGTCTTACGATGCATTGCCGCAAGAAGCTCCGAGATCGTTACCCCGTGCATACTTCCAATATGCGAGCGAACGGAGTGTATAGGCCTCGTGTCCCTTGGCTACCGGATGGCGCGACCTATTCGCTGTGGAATCACTGAATGCCGAAACTGATCGGATACTCGAGGTCACGTAGCCAATGTGCGGTCGTGTGCCCTGCTGTGAGGATGAGGAAGCATTAAAGACAGTCTCTCGGACTGTCAATATAACGGAGCGTCCCGAGCAACGGACATATGCTCCGAATGTAAAATATCTGAACCACAACATGCGGTCCCCTATGTTGTTGGCTTCCTCCGATCTGTCCTCAATCTGCCGTCACTGGGTGAGTACTAAAGTAATTAAAGTGCTCGCATCACCCAAATCTCCTTCCTAGACCGCAACGGACGAACCCGGCAGCCGAACCATTCGATGAATGTACGCTACACCGGGTGAGCTAGCGAATGTCACTCCGTAAGCGATAGACATATTCCATGAGCACTTATTGCCGCTAACTCTTCATTAACTATGACGACAGAGGCACACTTTTGAAAGACATCTCCATAACTCTTCGAACAAGAAACCAGAAATGCTTGGATAGCAAGCACAAAATAATAATATATATAGCGTCGTTCAATAATTCGAAAGTTTGTGTGACATTATTGGACTATGTCGGAACTGAGGGACGATGTCCCTGAACCGAACCAAAAATTTCTAAGTCCACCGACGCTATCAGTTTCTTATCCGGCATCGCAGCATATGTTGTTCCGAAAGGGAAAGCTTGAAATCCACCGAATCCCTTTCGGTATCCCGTCGGACCGGATGAAACTTTCGGACGTCCGTACCCGCTTCCGCGGAGCGTCCCGACCCAGCATCGTCAGATAAAATATATGCGACAGATTCAGTTGATGCTGGGATGCTGCGATAAACTGTGCTATTAAGGAAAGCACGTCCGTTCCCGAGGCCTGTGCAGTAGCGGACTTACGATGCATTGCCGCTGGAAGCTCCGTGTACGTTGACTCCCGCACACTTCCTATGCGAACGTCCGGAGTCTGCAGGCCTCGAGTCCCCGGCTACCGACCCAGCGCTGTCGGATAATTCTCGATCCGACACCGTTTCTGTCGGCTGCTGGGATGCTGCGATAAGCTGTGCTATGTGCACAAGAATGTCCGGCGTCGAGACCTGCGGAGGCGCAGTCTATCGGTGTTTCGCCGAGGGCAGCTCCGCATCAGATGGCTCCCGCATACTTCCTATGCGAACGTCCGGAGTCCATCGGTCTCGAATCCCTGGCTGCCGGATGGTGTGACCTGGTCGCCGAAGAATCCTTGATCGGCGAAGCTGGTAATATATCGGCGGTCACGCAGCCAAGGTGCGGTCGTGTGCGCTGACGAGAAGAGGAAGCCTTAGCAGTCTCAGCGGACTGCCTATACAACGGAGCGTCCCGAGCGACGGACGTATGCTCCGCTAACGACACATTTGTACCACAACATCTGGGGCCAGATGTTGTTGAACGAGAGAGGGGCCTCTCTCGCTTGCCGTCCGGATGGACCGGAACGAGCTATGAACCGGACTAAAAGGCTTCCTCCGTTCTCCCTCCGATCCGCCGTCACTGGGTGTGCATTAAGTTAATTTTATAGTGCTCGCATCACCCCAAAATTCCTTCTAGACCGCAACGGACGAACCCGGCTGCCGAACCATTCGGTGAATGGACGCTACACCGGGCGAGCTAGCGGACGTCAAAGGCCGTCGAACCTACTAGGGTCCTCTTAGGCAATTGGCGTATTACATGAGCACTTTTCCGCTAGCCCTTCATTAATTGTGACGACGGAGGCACACTGTTGGAAGACATCACAGATACATCACCCTAATCTTGATCGTCTGAAATAGAAATTGATAAAGTAGAGTGACCCTGCGGGGAAAGGACCGGAGTGTCCAAATCCCCAACAACATACCGTGACATACGCTTCCCATATTGTCATCGAAATCATACGATAAAGAACAGGAGTTAATGCGAGTACACTGACCACATATAGAATGATAATAAGGTCAGAGGAAGACTTCCTCTTAAAACAATTGATCAATATCCTTTCAATGTGAAAAGAAAACCAGTCCTGGTACTCGCACTAACCCCTGGCAATCAAAATACATAATAATAATATGATCCATTAATATAGAAAAAATAATTGAAATCAAAATATTTTGAAAAAATATTTTTTCAGAACAGCCCAAGTTTCTGAAAAGTAACGTTGAGCCCCAATGGATCCCAAGCCTAAGTGTGGACAAAAATTTTAAAAATATTTTAAACAATTTATTCAACACTTACGAACAATAATAATGTATCTAGTTATGATTAAAATAACATAAAGATATTATTATTTAGAAATCCCCCCCTCACACAGAGGGCTGTTGTAAATGTAAACAATGAGTGTAAAAACACTAAAATAAGACTCCAGGCACCCAGGCCCGAAATCAGTTACCAAAAATACACCATCTGATGCAAAACAGAGACTTCCAGGGAAGAAACTGCAGAACATCAGATGGTAGATGCAGAACACAACGCCTAACCACCCGTAGGTGAAGACGTAAACATGGGGAAAGAACAGAATTCATTCTGTTATTAAGCTAAAACTCCCAAGAAATTTTAGTAACAATAATTACAGAAACTATGCCAAAAGCATGGGAGAATAGCAAGGGGGAACTTAAAGGACAGGGAGAGAGGAAAAACACTTGAAAAAACAGTGTAACTAAATAATCAGAATGACAACAAAATGGCTGCTGCCTTGAAAATAGGTAACTTAACATAATTTCATTAAAAAATTTTAAGTTACAGCCCTGATAATATTCTGTCACACATTCTTTTCCTCTCCTCCTTTTCTATCCTCCTTAGAATCACCATTTCACTAATATTTATGTGTCTGGCATCATTTACACTGAGATTTAAAAGCACAAAGATCAGTCAGATGTTAACTGATGAAGGGCCAAACTTAGAATGATAAATGGCGCCAATTTCGGAACGTCCTTGACACTGCGCATGCGCAGTGGGGGCGAGGTGTGGAGGGCCTTTCAGGACATGTTTTCTTTAGTTTTAGATGCAAATTTTGGGGATTGGGGGGCAAAATTTGTGTTTGGCCCTATATTTTAAGAGTTAGCACCAGCTATGTCTGGGTCATTGGTACAGTATAAAAATAATAAAAATTCATTGGCGATTTTTTAGAATCGCGCTGGCCGGTTTTGGCCGTTACGTTGGGTAAAGGGTTAACAAATTTTCAGTAGTTAAGAAATTATGGCCCGGACAAACAAAATGCTGATGATGGATGGATAAACAGACAGACGACTTAGCATTAGAAAAGCTCCGCTGACATTTTATCAAATTGAAGGCACAAGTGAACATGCAATGAGTTAATTCAGAATTATGGCAACTATGTGAATCATTTGTTTATTGTTGTTTAAGGTCACATTAAGCACCTTTAGTACGACCGTATGGAGCCCAAATATGAACCAAGGCACCTGAGTTGAACAAATTTAAATCTGCCCAATCCTCCTCCAGTCCCAAGGATGCTGTGTAACAAATATCAAGATTTCAACTGGTGCATCTGAACAAGCAGATTTTTAAAGAATTGTCCCCATATTGCAGTAAGTTAGAATATGGGCTCTAATAAGGAGCCCTAACAGGAACTCGCAAACTCAATTTGAACAAACTTGCTTCTTCCCCCCATAAAGATGCTGTATACCAAATCTCAAAAGATTCTGAATTGTGACTAAACAGAAGATTTTCAAAAAGAGTAAGTTCAAATTTTGGCTCTCTTGGGGAGCCCAACTATGAACACAGGGGCTTGATTAGAACAAACTTCAATATGACTCCCTTTGAGGATGCTGAATACTAAATATCAAACAATTCTTACTGGTGGACAAAAGTTTTTCAAAGAGTGTTGCACCAAGCTAATATTCAGGCTCCCACAGGATGCTCAAATATCAACCAGGGAACTTGATTATAACAAACTTGAATCTGCCCCCAATAAAGATGCTGAATATTAGATATTAAAAGATTCTCAACAAAAGATGATTTTCAAAGAGTATTGCTCATATTGCACCAAGTTAAAATTTAGGCTCTGATAAAGAGTCCAAATATGAACTCATAGACTCAATTTTAACGAACTGAATCTGCTCTCAACACCCCAAAAATTCTGTTTACCAAATATCAAAGAATTCTGGCTGGTGAATCAGAAGATTTCCAAGGAGTTTTCCTCATATTCATTTAATGGGGTTTAACAACACTTTAAGTGCCTTGTCTCAGGAGACAATGCAGCTGCGCCTGGTGGGGATCATGGACCTTTCGGTTTGAAGTCCAATTCCATAACTGCTGAGCCACCATGCTCCCAAGTAAAGCCACATTGGATATATGAAGGTGTGTCATGAGTGGTGCTGTGTACTTAGGCGTACTGCACGTCGATCGCGCACTTGTCTTCAACCAATGCTAGCCCTACTTGTGAGGAGTCATTGCTTGGTGGTTCCCTGCAGGTAAGCCAGCTTCCTCCACTTATAAAACTGAGTGTTGTTAAATCCCAATAAATAAATAAATAAATCACATCAAACTTGCAAATCATCCTCACAAATATGCTATACATTAAACTTGGAAGCATTTGGAGAAGTGGTTTAGGAGAAAATGTTTTTAGTGTTTTCCTCCATCACAACACTTTGACTCCATGGTCTTGATTTTAACACACTGTAAAATCATATTTATAAACGTGTTATACAACAAACAAGACTTAACCAGAAATCACTGCCCACATGATTTGTCTGTTGACAACAGGACCTCCTGATGATGGCATGTTGAGGGTACATGCTCTGAAAGGGCAAAAGCCTAAAACAGGTATTTAAAGCTCAGGGTATGTTTTAACATTACTGCAGATATGATTTCTGTTGGCAAAAGAATGCCAATGTTGAGATGTTTTTCTACCATGCCCAGATTTTCTTAAAAGCCTACAACGCTTTATATGTGACCCCATGGCCTTACTTGAATAAACAGGTAAATCCCTTTACAAAGATGTTATATATCAAACATTAAAGCATTTGGAGCAGTTCTTTGAAAGAAACTAATTTTTTAAATATTTCTCCATAACCCACAGAGTTAAAATCTGGAGACACAGTGACATCTATAAATATTCCCCCACACACTCGATTTGACAAAATTTGTAAATTATCCCTGCAAAGAGGTTACATATCCAACATGAAAGCATTTGAGTGAAGATCTTTTTAATGTTTTCTTCATTACAGCATAGCGATTGCAAAATATTAAAATCTGTGGGCTACATGATAACCCAAATATGCCCCCCCCCCCCCCCCACCACCCCTCAGACTTGACTTCACCAACCTTATAAATTATCCTTACAAGGGTGTTATATATCAAACATGTATGCTTTTGGAGCTGTGGTTAGTATGAGAAATTCCATCAAAATCAGTTAAACATACTGGATTTGTGCACCCATATATTTCATTTAGAAATCTATAGTAAAACCTATGTTCAAGGGGAGATAACTTGTTCCAAACTGTCACAGCATGAAAATTTGTAAATGGACACCTGTCCACACTTGTAAGTTATCCTGTACAGAAAGTTTGATCAAAATACAATTATCTGGGAGAAGTTTTACACAGAAGAGTTTTATACAGAATTCTTTGTTTTAGAGATGAGCAATATTAAAAAAAACGAACCCATACCGATGGCGATACTGAAAACCAAAGGACACCAGTCACTGAATATTGAAACTGTTTTCAGATTTTTCCACATTCGCTATTAAAAAGGTCTTGTTGAGGTTTTGGCAGCAGCTGAAGTGTTCATTTCCTTGAAAGATGCGACTTTTTTTTGTTTGGTTTCCGCCTTAAGGGCTTGGGAGGCACCTTGAATTCCCACTAGACTATGACCTGTACATGTCTAGTTGCTTAGCAGTGATTTCTAGTAAAGTCTTGGCTGCCTGTTCAGCCAAGACTTCATTAGAAATCACTGCTCAGGTGATTTGTCTATTGTCAGAAGGACATCTTAATGATGGCATGTTAAGGGCACATGCTCTGAAATTGCACAAACTTGAAACAGGCCTTTAAAGGTAAGGGTGCATTTTAAATAACTGTAGACAGATATTTGTTGGCAATATAATGCCAATGTTGAGCTCATCGACAGAGGCATTTGTGGCACTATGGTAGAATGATATAAGAAGAATATATTCTGTACTTTCCTAGTGAGAATTCCCTCTTTTTGGTACTATCAGCAAATCTCAGTCAATTCAGATACCGAATACAGAAATGATACAGTGATATACCCTCCTAAAAATACCGATACCAAACTAAAAATTCCAATACTGCTCAACTCTTAAGGGCCTGGGAAATTGTCCTATATTTCTGCTAGACTACAATCTGCACATGGACAGTTGCTTAGCAGTAATTTCTAGTCAAGTCTAGGCCAAGACTTGACTAAAAAGAAGGACGCCAACGCCCTATAGCTCACCAACATTCCTCTTTGATAGTAACTTTGGCAAACACAAGAACTGTATCAAACAGGCTCATAACATGCGACAAAGCTTACCTAAACACAACCTCTTAAAAGTAAACCACAGAAACTGACATAAACACTAAGTTAAGCATGAAATTCTGAGCTAAACAGAAAACTAAACGCAAATAAAAATGTCAAGAAAAATATTTAAAATGCATGGTATGAGGGGTTAATCATGGAACAATGATACTGAGGAAGATGTATGATGAATATAAGTGCCATGGGAAGAAAAGGAGCACAGCAGCTGACCTAAACACTTAGTTAAACATGAAATTCTGAGCTAAACAGAAAACTAAACGCAACTAAAAATGTCAAGAAAAATATTTAAAATGCAGGGTATGAGGGGTTAATCATGGAACAATGATACTGAGGAACATGTATGATGAATATAAGTGCCACAGGAAGAGAAGGAGCACAGCAGCTGACCTAAACACTAAGTTAAACATGAAATTCCGAGCTAAACAGAAAACTAAACGCCAACTAAAAATTTCAAGAAAAATGTTTAAAATGCAGGGTATGAGGGGTTAATCATGGAACAATGATACTGAGGAACATGTATGATGAAAATAATTGCCATGGGAAGAGAAGGAGCACAGCAGCTGACCTAAACACTAAGTTAAACATGAAATTCCGAGCTAAACAGAAAACTAAACGCAACTAAAAATGTCAAGAAAAATGATTAAAATGCAGGGTATGAGGGGTTAATCATGGAACAATGATACTGAGGAACATGTATGATGAAAATAATTGCCATGGGAAGAGAAGGAGCACAGCAGCTGACCTAAACACTAAGTTAAACATGAAATTCCGAGCTAAACAGAAAACTAAACGCAACTAAAAATGTCAAGAAAAATGTCTAAAATGTAGGGTATGAGGGGTTAAATCATGGTAAAATGATAATAATCATCATATAGCAGCATTATAAAAGCCATGATATGGAAATAGGGCAAATAAGTGACCTAAACAGAAACTTTAACATTACTGGACACGTATGCTGACGCCGACCGATCGAGCCATTCCATAAGCTCACACAACTAAAGTTGGTGAGCTAAAAACACTGCTCAGGTGATTTATCTATTGTCAGCAAGACTACCTAATGATAGTATGTTAATGGCACATGTTTTGAGACAGCAAAAGCCCAAAGTAGGCCTTTAAAGGTTAAAGTGTGCTTGGAACAAATCACAAAGTTACTGTAGATATGATTTATGTTAGCATAGGATTGCCAGTGTTAAGCTCATTGGCAGATGTATTTGTGGAACTGTGGTAGAATGATACAAGAACAACATATTCTGTATTTTCCTAATGAGACTTCCCCTTTGGTACTATCAGCAAATCTGTGTTAAGTATCATCCACAGTAACTTCTGTGAACATGTGCCATCATTCAATTCATAAAAAGAACGTTTTTACCTGCCCTCATAGAAAACTGATTACACATGTCGAGGTCACTGTTTTTATAAAAGTAATTAAATCACCAACTCAACGAAATAAATTACAGCTGATCATTTTTTTGCTATGATGATGTATTTATGTAGGTCAACCGTGCGTTAAAGTCAAAAAATAAAACGAAGAAACATACAGCTGAAACACTAGAAAAAATTTCAGCAGTTATAGGACAAGAAGAATAACAAGAAGGATGCCAACGCCCTATAGCTCACCAACATTCCTCTTTGATAGTAACTTTGGCAAACACAAGAACTGCATCAAACAGGCTCATAACATGCGACAAAGCTTACCTAAACATAACCTCGTAAAAGTAAAACACAGAAACTGACATAAACACTCAGTGAAACATGAAATTCTGAGCGAAACAGAAAACTAAATGCAAATAAAAATGTCAAGAAAAATGTTTAAAATGCAGGGTATGAGGGGTTAATCATGGAACAATGATACTGAGGAATATGTATGATGAATATAAGTGCCATGGGAAGAGAAGGAACACAGCAGCTGACCTAAACACTAAGTTAAACATGAAATTCCGAGCTAAACAGAAAACTAAACGCAACTAAAAATGTCAAGAAAAATGTTTAAAATGCAGGGTATGAGGGGTTAATCATGGAACAATGATACTGAGGAACATGTATGATGAATATAAGTGCCATGGGAAGAGAAGGAGCACAGCAGCTGACCTAAACACTTAGTTAAACATGAAATTCTGAGCTAAACAGAAAACTAAACGCAACTAAAAATGTGAAGAAAAACGTTTAAAATGCAGGGTATGAGGGGTTAATCATGGAACAATGATACTGAGGAATATGTATAATGAATATAAGTGCAATGGGAAGAGAAGGAGCACAGCAGCTGACCTAAACACTAAGTTAAACATGAAATTCCGAGCTAAACAGAAAACTAAACGCAACTAAAAATGTCAAGAAAAATGTTTAAAATGCAGGGTATGAGGGGTTAATCATGGAACAATGATACTGAGGAACATGTATGATGAATATAAGTGCCATGGGAAGAGAAGGAGCACAGCAGCTGACCTAAACACTAAGTTAAACATGAAATTCTGAGCTAAACAGAAAACTAAACGCAACTAAAAATGTCAAGAAAAATGCTTAAAATGCAGGGTATGAGGGGTTAATCATGGAACAATGATACTGAGGAACATGTATGATGAATATAAGTGCCATTGGAAGAGAAGGAGCACAGCAGCTGACCTAAACACTAAGTTAAACATGAAATTCTGAGCTAAACAGAAAACTAAACGCAACTAAAAATGTCAAGAAAAATGTTTAAAATGCAGGGTATGAGGGGTTAATCATGGAACATACTGAGGAACATGTATGATGAATATAAGTGCCATGGGAAGAGAAGGAGCACAGCAGCTGACCTAAACACTTAGTTAAACATGAAATTCTGAGCTAAACAGAAAACTAAACGCAAATAAAAATGTCAAGAAAAACGTTCAAAATGCAGGGTATGAGGGGTTAATCATGGAACAATGATACTGAGGAATATGTATGATGAATATAAGTGCAATGGGAAGAGAAGGAGCACAGCAGCTGACCTAAACACTAAGTTAAACATGAAATTCCGAGCTAAACAGAAAACTAAACGCAACTAAAAATGTCAAGAAAAATGTTTAAAATGCAGGGTATGAGGGGTTAATCATGGAACAATGATACTGAGGAACATGTATGATGAATATAAGTGCCATGGGAAGAGAAGGAGCACAGCAGCTGACCTAAACACTAAGTTAAACATGAAATTCTGAGCTAAACAGAAAACTAAACGCAACTAAAAATGTCAAGAAAAATGTTTAAAATGCAGGGTGTGAGGGGTTAATCATGGAACAATGATACTGAGGAACATGTATGATGAATATAAGTGCCATTGGAAGAGAAGGAGCACAGCAGCTGACCTAAACACTTAGTTAAACATGAAATTCTGAGCTAAACAGAAAACTAAACGCAACTAAAAATGTCAAGAAAAATGTTTAAAATGCAGAGTATGAGGGGTTAATCATGGAACAATGATACTGAGGAACATGTATGATGAATATAAGTGCCATGGGAGGAGAAGGAGCACAGCAGCTGACCTAAACACTAAGTTAAACATGAAATTCTGAGCTAAACAGAAAACTAAACGCAACTAAAAATGTCAAGAAAAATGTTTAAAATGCAGGGTATGAGGGGTTAATCATGGAACAATGATACTGAGGAACATGTATGATGAATATAAGTGCCATGGGAAGAGAAGGAGCACAGCAGCTGACCTAAACACTAAGTTAAACATGAAATTCTGAGCTAAACAGAAAACTAAACGCAACTAAAAATGTCAAGAAAAATGTTTAAAATGCAGGGTATGAGGGGTTAATCATGGAACAATGATACTGAGGAACATGTATGATGAATATAAGTGCCATTGGAAGAGAAGGAGCACAGCAGCTGACCTAAACACTAAGTTAAACATGAAATTCTGAGCTAAACAGAAAACTAAACGCAACTAAAAATGTCAAGAAAAATGTTTAAAATGCAGGGTATGAGGGGTTAATCATGGAACAATGATACTGAGGAACATGTATGATGAATATAAGTGCCATTGGAAGAGAAGGAGCACAGCAGCTGACCTAAACACTTAGTTAAACATGAAATTCTGAGCTAAACAGAAAACTAAACGCAACTAAAAATGTCAAGAAAAATGTTTAAAATGCAGGGTATGAGGGGTTAATCATGGAACAATGATACTGAGGAACATGTTTGATGAATATAAGTGCCATGGGAAGAGAAGGAGCACAGCAGCTGACCTAAACACTAAGTTAAACATGAAATTCTGAGCTAAACAGAAAACTAAACGCAACTAAAAATGTCAAGAAAAATGTTTAAAATGCAAGGTATGAGGGGTTAATCATGGAACAATGATACTGAGGAACATGTATGATGAATATAAGTGCCATTGGAAGAGAAGGAGCACAGCAGCTGACCTAAACACTTAGTTAAACATGAAATTCTGAGCTAAACAGAAAACTAAACGCAACTAAAAATGTCAAGAAAAATGTTTAAAATGCAGGGTATGAGGGGTTAATCATGGCACAATGATACTGAGGAACATGTATGATGAATATAAGTGCCATGGGAAGAGAAGGAGCACAGCAGCTGACCTAAACACTAAGTTAAACATGAAATTCTGAGCTAAACAGAAAACTAAACGCAACTAAAAATGTCAAGAAAAATGTTTAAAATGCAGGGTACGAGGGGTTAATCATGGAACATACTGAGGAACATGTATGATGAATATAAGTGCCATGGGAAGAGAAGGAGCACAGCAGCTGACCTAAACACTTAGATAAACATGAAATTCTGAGCTAAACAGAAAACAAAACGCAACTAAAAATGTCAAGAAAAATGTTTAAAATGCAGGGTATGAGGAGTTAATCATGGAACAATGATACTGAGGAACATGTATAATGAATATAAGTGCCATGGGAAGAGAAGGAGCACAGCAGCTGACCTAAACACTAAGTTAAACATGAAATTCCGAGCTAAACAGAAAACTAAATGCAACTAAAAATGTCAAAAAAAATGTTTAAAATGCAGGGTATGAGGGGTTAATCATGGAACAATGATACTGAGGAACATGTACGATGAATATAAGTGCCATTGAAAGAGAAGGAGCACAGCAGCTGACCTAAACACTTAGTTAAACATGAAATTCTGAGCTAAACAGAAAACTAAACGCAACTAAAAATGTCAAGCAAAATGTTTAAAATGCAGGGTATGAGGGGTTAATCATGGAACAATGATACTGAGGAACATGTATAATGAATATAAGTGCCATGGGAAGAGAAGGAGCACAGCAGCTGACCTAAACACTAAGTTAAACATGAAATTCCAAGCTAAACAGAAAACTAAACGCAACTAAAAATGTCAAGAAAAATGTTTAAAATGCAGGGTATGAGGGGTTAATCATGGAACAATGATACTGAGGAACATGTATGATGAATATAAGTGCCATTGGAAGAGAAGGAGCACAGCAGCTGACCTAAACACTTAGTTAAACATGAAATTCTGAGCTAAACAGAAAACTAAACGCAACTAAAAATGTCAAGAAAAATGTTTAAAATGCAGGGTATGAGGGGTTAATCATGGAACAATGATACTGAGGAACATGTTTGATGAATATAAGTGCCATGGGAAGAGAAGGAGCACAGCAGCTGACCTAAACACTAAGTTAAACATGAAATTCTGAGCTAAACAGAAAACTAAACGCAACTAAAAATGTCAAGAAAAATGTTTAAAATGCAAGGTATGAGGGGTTAATCATGGAACAATGATACTGAGGAACATGTATGATGAATATAAGTGCCATTGGAAGAGAAGGAGCACAGCAGCTGACCTAAACACTTAGTTAAACATGAAATTCTGAGCTAAACAGAAAACTAAACGCAACTAAAAATGTCAAGAAAAATGTTTAAAATGCAGGGTATGAGGGGTTAATCATGGAACAATGATACTGAGGAACATGTTTGATGAATATAAGTGCCATGGGAAGAGAAGGAGCACAGCAGCTGACCTAAACACTAAGTTAAACATGAAATTCTGAGCTAAACAGAAAACTAAACGCAACTAAAAATGTCAAGAAAAATGTTTAAAATGCAAGGTATGAGGGGTTAATCATGGAACAATGATACTGAGGAACATGTATGATGAATATAAGTGCCATTGGAAGAGAAGGAGCACAGCAGCTGACCTAAACACTTAGTTAAACATGAAATTCTGAGCTAAACAGAAAACTAAACGCAACTAAAAATGTCAAGAAAAATGTTTAAAATGCAGGGTATGAGGGGTTAATCATGGCACAATGATACTGAGGAACATGTATGATGAATATAAGTGCCATGGGAAGAGAAGGAGCACAGCAGCTGACCTAAACACTAAGTTAAACATGAAATTCTGAGCTAAACAGAAAACTAAACGCAACTAAAAATGTCAAGAAAAATGTTTAAAATGCAGGGTACGAGGGGTTAATCATGGAACATACTGAGGAACATGTATGATGAATATAAGTGCCATGGGAAGAGAAGGAGCACAGCAGCTGACCTAAACACTTAGATAAACATGAAATTCTGAGCTAAACAGAAAACAAAACGCAACTAAAAATGTCAAGAAAAATGTTTAAAATGCAGGGTATGAGGAGTTAATCATGGAACAATGATACTGAGGAACATGTATAATGAATATAAGTGCCATGGGAAGAGAAGGAGCACAGCAGCTGACCTAAACACTAAGTTAAACATGAAATTCCGAGCTAAACAGAAAACTAAATGCAACTAAAAATGTCAAGAAAAATGTTTAAAATGCAGGGTATGAGGGGTTAATCATGGAACAATGATACTGAGGAACATGTATGATGAATATAAGTGCCATTGGAAGAGAAGGAGCACAGCAGCTGACCTAAACACTTAGTTAAACATGAAATTCTGAGCTAAACAGAAAACTAAACGCAACTAAAAATGTCAAGAAAAATGTTTAAAATGCAGGGTATGAGGGGTTAATCATGGAACAATGATACTGAGGAACATGTTTGATGAATATAAGTGCCATGGGAAGAGAAGGAGCACAGCAGCTGACCTAAACACTAAGTTAAACATGAAATTCTGAGCTAAACAGAAAACTAAACGCAACTAAAAATGTCAAGAAAAATGTTTAAAATGCAAGGTATGAGGGGTTAATCATGGAACAATGATACTGAGGAACATGTATGATGAATATAAGTGCCATTGGAAGAGAAGGAGCACAGCAGCTGACCTAAACACTTAGTTAAACATGAAATTCTGAGCTAAACAGAAAACTAAACGCAACTAAAAATGTCAAGAAAAATGTTTAAAATGCAGGGTATGAGGGGTTAATCATGGAACAATGATACTGAGGAACATGTTTGATGAATATAAGTGCCATGGGAAGAGAAGGAGCACAGCAGCTGACCTAAACACTAAGTTAAACATGAAATTCTGAGCTAAACAGAAAACTAAACGCAACTAAAAATGTCAAGAAAAATGTTTAAAATGCAAGGTATGAGGGGTTAATCATGGAACAATGATACTGAGGAACATGTATGATGAATATAAGTGCCATTGGAAGAGAAGGAGCACAGCAGCTGACCTAAACACTTAGTTAAACATGAAATTCTGAGCTAAACAGAAAACTAAACGCAACTAAAAATGTCAAGAAAAATGTTTAAAATGCAGGGTATGAGGGGTTAATCATGGCACAATGATACTGAGGAACATGTATGATGAATATAAGTGCCATGGGAAGAGAAGGAGCACAGCAGCTGACCTAAACACTAAGTTAAACATGAAATTCTGAGCTAAACAGAAAACTAAACGCAACTAAAAATGTCAAGAAAAATGTTTAAAATGTAGGGTACGAGGGGTTAATCATGGAACATACTGAGGAACATGTATGATGAATATAAGTGCCATGGGAAGAGAAGGAGCACAGCAGCTGACCTAAACACTTAGATAAACATGAAATTCTGAGCTAAACAGAAAACAAAACGCAACTAAAAATGTCAAGAAAAATGTTTAAAATGCAGGGTATGAGGAGTTAATCATGGAACAATGATACTGAGGAACATGTATAATGAATATAAGTGCCATGGGAAGAGAAGGAGCACAGCAGCTGACCTAAACACTAAGTTAAACATGAAATTCCGAGCTAAACAGAAAACTAAATGCAACTAAAAATGTCAAAAAAAATGTTTAAAATGCAGGGTATGAGGGGTTAATCATGGAACAATGATACTGAGGAACATGTACGATGAATATAAGTGCCATTGAAAGAGAAGGAGCACAGCAGCTGACCTAAACACTTAGTTAAACATGAAATTCTGAGCTAAACAGAAAACTAAACGCAACTAAAAATGTCAAGAAAAATGTTTAAAATGCAGGGTATGAGGGGTTAATCATGGAACAATGATACTGAGGAACATGTATAATGAATATAAGTGCCATGGGAAGAGAAGGAGCACAGCAGCTGACCTAAACACTAAGTTAAACATGAAATTCTGAGCTAAACAGAAAACTAAACGCAACTAAAAATGTCAAGAAAAATGTTTAAAATGCAGGGTATGAGGGGTTAATCATGGAACAATGATACTGAGGAACATGTATGATGAATATAAGTGCCATTGGAAGAGAAGGAGCACAGCAGCTGACCTAAACACTTAGTTAAACATGAAATTCTGAGCTAAACAGAAAACTAAACGCAACTAAAAATGTCAAGAAAAATGTTTAAAATGCAGGGTATGAGGGGTTAATCATGGAACAATGATACTGAGGAACATGTTTGATGAATATAAGTGCCATGGGAAGAGAAGGAGCACAGCAGCTGACCTAAACACTAAGTTAAACATGAAATTCTGAGCTAAACAGAAAACTAAACGCAACTAAAAATGTCAAGAAAAATGTTTAAAATGCAAGGTATGAGGGGTTAATCATGGAACAATGATACTGAGGAACATGTATGATGAATATAAGTGCCATTGGAAGAGAAGGAGCACAGCAGCTGACCTAAACACTTAGTTAAACATGAAATTCTGAGCTAAACAGAAAACTAAACGCAACTAAAAATGTCAAGAAAAATGTTTAAAATGCAGGGTATGAGGGGTTAATCATGGCACAATGATACTGAGGAACATGTATGATGAATATAAGTGCCATGGGAAGAGAAGGAGCACAGCAGCTGACCTAAACACTAAGTTAAACATGAAATTCTGAGCTAAACAGAAAACTAAACGCAACTAAAAATGTCAAGAAAAATGTTTAAAATGCAGGGTACGAGGGGTTAATCATGGAACATACTGAGGAACATGTATGATGAATATAAGTGCCATGGGAAGAGAAGGAGCACAGCAGCTGACCTAAACACTTAGATAAACATGAAATTCTGAGCTAAACAGAAAACAAAACGCAACTAAAAATGTCAAGAAAAATGTTTAAAATGCAGGGTATGAGGAGTTAATCATGGAACAATGATACTGAGGAACATGTATAATGAATATAAGTGCCATGGGAAGAGAAGGAGCACAGCAGCTGACCTAAACACTAAGTTAAACATGAAATTCCGAGCTAAACAGAAAACTAAATGCAACTAAAAATGTCAAAAAAAATGTTTAAAATGCAGGGTATGAGGGGTTAATCATGGAACAATGATACTGAGGAACATGTACGATGAATATAAGTGCCATTGAAAGAGAAGGAGCACAGCAGCTGACCTAAACACTTAGTTAAACATGAAATTCTGAGCTAAACAGAAAACTAAACGCAACTAAAAATGTCAAGAAAAATGTTTAAAATGCAGGGTATGAGGGGTTAATCATGGAACAATGATACTGAGGAACATGTATAATGAATATAAGTGCCATGGGAAGAGAAGGAGCACAGCAGCTGACCTAAACACTAAGTTAAACATGAAATTCCAAGCTAAACAGAAAACTAAACGCAACTAAAAATGTCAAGAAAAATGTTTAAAATGCAGGGTATGAGGGGTTAATCATGGAACAATGATACTGAGGAACATGTATGATGAATATAAGTGCCATTGGAAGAGAAGGAGCACAGCAGCTGACCTAAACACTTAGTTAAACATGAAATTCTGAGCTAAACAGAAAACTAAACGCAACTAAAAATGTCAAGAAAAATGTTTAAAATGCAGGGTATGAGGGGTTAATCATGGAACAATGATACTGAGGAACATGTTTGATGAATATAAGTGCCATGGGAAGAGAAGGAGCACAGCAGCTGACCTAAACACTAAGTTAAACATGAAATTCTGAGCTAAACAGAAAACTAAACGCAACTAAAAATGTCAAGAAAAATGTTTAAAATGCAAGGTATGAGGGGTTAATCATGGAACAATGATACTGAGGAACATGTATGATGAATATAAGTGCCATTGGAAGAGAAGGAGCACAGCAGCTGACCTAAACACTTAGTTAAACATGAAATTCTGAGCTAAACAGAAAACTAAACGCAACTAAAAATGTCAAGAAAAATGTTTAAAATGCAGGGTATGAGGGGTTAATCATGGAACAATGATACTGAGGAACATGTTTGATGAATATAAGTGCCATGGGAAGAGAAGGAGCACAGCAGCTGACCTAAACACTAAGTTAAACATGAAATTCTGAGCTAAACAGAAAACTAAACGCAACTAAAAATGTCAAGAAAAATGTTTAAAATGCAAGGTATGAGGGGTTAATCATGGAACAATGATACTGAGGAACATGTATGATGAATATAAGTGCCATTGGAAGAGAAGGAGCACAGCAGCTGACCTAAACACTTAGTTAAACATGAAATTCTGAGCTAAACAGAAAACTAAACGCAACTAAAAATGTCAAGAAAAATGTTTAAAATGCAGGGTATGAGGGGTTAATCATGGCACAATGATACTGAGGAACATGTATGATGAATATAAGTGCCATGGGAAGAGAAGGAGCACAGCAGCTGACCTAAACACTAAGTTAAACATGAAATTCTGAGCTAAACAGAAAACTAAACGCAACTAAAAATGTCAAGAAAAATGTTTAAAATGCAGGGTACGAGGGGTTAATCATGGAACATACTGAGGAACATGTATGATGAATATAAGTGCCATGGGAAGAGAAGGAGCACAGCAGCTGACCTAAACACTTAGATAAACATGAAATTCTGAGCTAAACAGAAAACAAAACGCAACTAAAAATGTCAAGAAAAATGTTTAAAATGCAGGGTATGAGGAGTTAATCATGGAACAATGATACTGAGGAACATGTATAATGAATATAAGTGCCATGGGAAGAGAAGGAGCACAGCAGCTGACCTAAACACTAAGTTAAACATGAAATTCCGAGCTAAACAGAAAACTAAATGCAACTAAAAATGTCAAGAAAAATGTTTAAAATGCAGGGTATGAGGGGTTAATCATGGAACAATGATACTGAGGAACATGTATGATGAATATAAGTGCCATTGGAAGAGAAGGAGCACAGCAGCTGACCTAAACACTTAGTTAAACATGAAATTCTGAGCTAAACAGAAAACTAAACGCAACTAAAAATGTCAAGAAAAATGTTTAAAATGCAGGGTATGAGGGGTTAATCATGGAACAATGATACTGAGGAACATGTTTGATGAATATAAGTGCCATGGGAAGAGAAGGAGCACAGCAGCTGACCTAAACACTAAGTTAAACATGAAATTCTGAGCTAAACAGAAAACTAAACGCAACTAAAAATGTCAAGAAAAATGTTTAAAATGCAAGGTATGAGGGGTTAATCATGGAACAATGATACTGAGGAACATGTATGATGAATATAAGTGCCATTGGAAGAGAAGGAGCACAGCAGCTGACCTAAACACTTAGTTAAACATGAAATTCTGAGCTAAACAGAAAACTAAACGCAACTAAAAATGTCAAGAAAAATGTTTAAAATGCAGGGTATGAGGGGTTAATCATGGAACAATGATACTGAGGAACATGTTTGATGAATATAAGTGCCATGGGAAGAGAAGGAGCACAGCAGCTGACCTAAACACTAAGTTAAACATGAAATTCTGAGCTAAACAGAAAACTAAACGCAACTAAAAATGTCAAGAAAAATGTTTAAAATGCAAGGTATGAGGGGTTAATCATGGAACAATGATACTGAGGAACATGTATGATGAATATAAGTGCCATTGGAAGAGAAGGAGCACAGCAGCTGACCTAAACACTTAGTTAAACATGAAATTCTGAGCTAAACAGAAAACTAAACGCAACTAAAAATGTCAAGAAAAATGTTTAAAATGCAGGGTATGAGGGGTTAATCATGGCACAATGATACTGAGGAACATGTATGATGAATATAAGTGCCATGGGAAGAGAAGGAGCACAGCAGCTGACCTAAACACTAAGTTAAACATGAAATTCTGAGCTAAACAGAAAACTAAACGCAACTAAAAATGTCAAGAAAAATGTTTAAAATGCAGGGTACGAGGGGTTAATCATGGAACATACTGAGGAACATGTATGATGAATATAAGTGCCATGGGAAGAGAAGGAGCACAGCAGCTGACCTAAACACTTAGATAAACATGAAATTCTGAGCTAAACAGAAAACAAAACGCAACTAAAAATGTCAAGAAAAATGTTTAAAATGCAGGGTATGAGGAGTTAATCATGGAACAATGATACTGAGGAACATGTATAATGAATATAAGTGCCATGGGAAGAGAAGGAGCACAGCAGCTGACCTAAACACTAAGTTAAACATGAAATTCCGAGCTAAACAGAAAACTAAATGCAACTAAAAATGTCAAAAAAAATGTTTAAAATGCAGGGTATGAGGGGTTAATCATGGAACAATGATACTGAGGAACATGTACGATGAATATAAGTGCCATTGAAAGAGAAGGAGCACAGCAGCTGACCTAAACACTTAGTTAAACATGAAATTCTGAGCTAAACAGAAAACTAAACGCAACTAAAAATGTCAAGAAAAATGTTTAAAATGCAGGGTATGAGGGGTTAATCATGGAACAATGATACTGAGGAACATGTATAATGAATATAAGTGCCATGGGAAGAGAAGGAGCACAGCAGCTGACCTAAACACTAAGTTAAACATGAAATTCCAAGCTAAACAGAAAACTAAACGCAACTAAAAATGTCAAGAAAAATGTTTAAAATGCAGGGTATGAGGGGTTAATCATGGAACAATGATACTGAGGAACATGTATGATGAATATAAGTGCCATTGGAAGAGAAGGAGCACAGCAGCTGACCTAAACACTTAGTTAAACATGAAATTCTGAGCTAAACAGAAAACTAAACGCAACTAAAAATGTCAAGAAAAATGTTTAAAATGCAGGGTATGAGGGGTTAATCATGGAACAATGATACTGAGGAACATGTATAATGAATATAAGTGCCATGGGAAGAGAAGGAGCACAGCAGCTGACCTAAACAATAAGTTAAACATGAAATTCCGAGCTAAACAGAAAACTAAACGCAACTAAAAATGTCAAGAAAAATGTTTAAAATGCAGGGTATGAGGGGTTAATCATGGCACAATGATACTGAGGAACATGTATGATGAATATAAGTGCCATGGGAAGAGAAGGAGCACAGCAGCTGACCTAAACACTAAGTTAAACATGAAATTCTGAGCTAAACAGAAAACTAAACGCAACTAAAAATGTCAAGAAAAATGTTTAAAATGCAGGGTACGAGGGGTTAATCATGGAACATACTGAGGAACATGTATGATGAATATAAGTGCCATGGGAAGAGAAGGAGCACAGCAGCTGACCTAAACACTTAGATAAACATGAAATTCTGAGCTAAACAGAAAACAAAACGCAACTAAAAATGTCAAGAAAAATGTTTAAAATGCAGGGTATGAGGAGTTAATCATGGAACAATGATACTGAGGAACATGTATAATGAATATAAGTGCCATGGGAAGAGAAGGAGCACAGCAGCTGACCTAAACACTAAGTTAAACATGAAATTCCGAGCTAAACAGAAAACTAAATGCAACTAAAAATGTCAAAAAAAATGTTTAAAATGCAGGGTATGAGGGGTTAATCATGGAACAATGATACTGAGGAACATGTATGATGAATATAAGTGCCATTGAAAGAGAAGGAGCACAGCAGCTGACCTAAACACTTAGTTAAACATGAAATTCTGAGCTAAACAGAAAACTAAACGCAACTAAAAATGTCAAGAAAAATGTTTAAAATGCAGGGTATGAGGGGTTAATCATGGAACAATGATACTGAGGAACATGTATAATGAATATAAGTGCCATGGGAAGAGAAGGAGCACAGCAGCTGACCTAAACACTAAGTTAAACATGAAATTCCAAGCTAAACAGAAAACTAAACGCAACTAAAAATGTCAAGAAAAATGTTTAAAATGCAGGGTATGAGGGGTTAATCATGGAACAATGATACTGAGGAACATGTATGATGAATATAAGTGCCATTGGAAGAGAAGGAGCACAGCAGCTGACCTAAACACTTAGTTAAACATGAAATTCTGAGCTAAACAGAAAACTAAACGCAACTAAAAATGTCAAGAAAAATGTTTAAAATGCAGGGTATGAGGGGTTAATCATGGAACAATGATACTGAGGAACATGTTTGATGAATATAAGTGCCATGGGAAGAGAAGGAGCACAGCAGCTGACCTAAACACTAAGTTAAACATGAAATTCTGAGCTAAACAGAAAACTAAACGCAACTAAAAATGTCAAGAAAAATGTTTAAAATGCAAGGTATGAGGGGTTAATCATGGAACAATGATACTGAGGAACATGTATGATGAATATAAGTGCCATTGGAAGAGAAGGAGCACAGCAGCTGACCTAAACACTTAGTTAAACATGAAATTCTGAGCTAAACAGAAAACTAAACGCAACTAAAAATGTCAAGAAAAATGTTTAAAATGCAGGGTATGAGGGGTTAATCATGGCACAATGATACTGAGGAACATGTATGATGAATATAAGTGCCATGGGAAGAGAAGGAGCACAGCAGCTGACCTAAACACTAAGTTAAACATGAAATTCTGAGCTAAACAGAAAACTAAACGCAACTAAAAATGTCAAGAAAAATGTTTAAAATGCAGGGTACGAGGGGTTAATCATGGAACATACTGAGGAACATGTATGATGAATATAAGTGCCATGGGAAGAGAAGGAGCACAGCAGCTGACCTAAACACTTAGATAAACATGAAATTCTGAGCTAAACAGAAAACAAAACGCAACTAAAAATGTCAAGAAAAATGTTTAAAATGCAGGGTATGAGGAGTTAATCATGGAACAATGATACTGAGGAACATGTATAATGAATATAAGTGCCATGGGAAGAGAAGGAGCACAGCAGCTGACCTAAACACTAAGTTAAACATGAAATTCCGAGCTAAACAGAAAACTAAATGCAACTAAAAATGTCAAGAAAAATGTTTAAAATGCAGGGTATAAGGGGTTAATCATGGAACAATGATACTGAGGAACATGTTTGATGAATATAAGTGCCATGGGAAGAGAAGGAGCACAGCAGCTGACCTAAACACTAAGTTAAACATGAAATTCTGAGCTAAACAGAAAACTAAATGCAACTAAAAATGTCAAGAAAAATGTTTAAAATGCAAGGTATGAGGGGTTAATCATGGAACAATGATACTGAGGAACATGTATGATGAATATAAGTGCCATTGGAAGAGAAGGAGCACAGCAGCTGACCTAAACACTTAGTTAAACATGAAATTCTGAGCTAAACAGAAAACTAAACGCAACTAAAAATGTCAAGAAAAATGTTTAAAATGCAGGGTATGAGGGGTTAATCATGGAACAATGATACTGAGGAACATGTTTGATGAATATAAGTGCCATGGGAAGAGAAGGAGCACAGCAGCTGACCTAAACACTAAGTTAAACATGAAATTCTGAGCTAAACAGAAAACTAAACGCAACTAAAAATGTCAAGAAAAATGTTTAAAATGCAAGGTATGAGGGGTTAATCATGGAACAATGATACTGAGGAACATGTATGATGAATATAAGTGCCATTGGAAGAGAAGGAGCACAGCAGCTGACCTAAACACTTAGTTAAACATGAAATTCTGAGCTAAACAGAAAACTAAACGCAACTAAAAATGTCAAGAAAAATGTTTAAAATGCAGGGTATGAGGGGTTAATCATGGCACAATGATACTGAGGAACATGTATGATGAATATAAGTGCCATGGGAAGAGAAGGAGCACAGCAGCTGACCTAAACACTAAGTTAAACATGAAATTCTGAGCTAAACAGAAAACTAAACGCAACTAAAAATGTCAAGAAAAATGTTTAAAATGCAGGGTACGAGGGGTTAATCATGGAACATACTGAGGAACATGTATGATGAATATAAGTGCCATGGGAAGAGAAGGAGCACAGCAGCTGACCTAAACACTTAGATAAACATGAAATTCTGAGCTAAACAGAAAACAAAACGCAACTAAAAATGTCAAGAAAAATGTTTAAAATGCAGGGTATGAGGAGTTAATCATGGAACAATGATACTGAGGAACATGTATAATGAATATAAGTGCCATGGGAAGAGAAGGAGCACAGCAGCTGACCTAAACACTAAGTTAAACATGAAATTCCGAGCTAAACAGAAAACTAAATGCAACTAAAAATGTCAAAAAAAATGTTTAAAATACAGGGTATGAGGGGTTAATCATGGAACAATGATACTGAGGAACATGTACGATGAATATAAGTGCCATTGAAAGAGAAGGAGCACAGCAGCTGACCTAAACACTTAGTTAAACATGAAATTCTGAGCTAAACAGAAAACTAAACGCAACTAAAAATGTCAAGAAAAATGTTTAAAATGCAGGGTATGAGGGGTTAATCATGGAACAATGATACTGAGGAACATGTATAATGAATATAAGTGCCATGGGAAGAGAAGGAGCACAGCAGCTGACCTAAACACTAAGTTAAACATGAAATTCCAAGCTAAACAGAAAACTAAACGCAACTAAAAATGTCAAGAAAAATGTTTAAAATGCAGGGTATGAGGGGTTAATCATGGAACAATGATACTGAGGAACATGTATGATGAATATAAGTGCCATTGGAAGAGAAGGAGCACAGCAGCTGACCTAAACACTTAGTTAAACATGAAATTCTGAGCTAAACAGAAAACTAAACGCAACTAAAAATGTCAAGAAAAATGTTTAAAATGCAGGGTATGAGGGGTTAATCATGGAACAATGATACTGAGGAACATGTATAATGAATATAAGTGCCATGGGAAGAGAAGGAGCACAGCAGCTGACCTAAACAATAAGTTAAACATGAAATTCCGAGCTAAACAGAAAACTAAACGCAACTAAAAATGTCAAGAAAAATGTTTAAAATGCAGGGTATGAGGGGTTAATCATGGCACAATGATACTGAGGAACATGTATGATGAATATAAGTGCCATGGGAAGAGAAGGAGCACAGCAGCTGACCTAAACACTAAGTTAAACATGAAATTCTGAGCTAAACAGAAAACTAAACGCAACTAAAAATGTCAAGAAAAATGTTTAAAATGCAGGGTACGAGGGGTTAATCATGGAACATACTGAGGAACATGTATGATGAATATAAGTGCCATGGGAAGAGAAGGAGCACAGCAGCTGACCTAAACACTTAGATAAACATGAAATTCTGAGCTAAACAGAAAACAAAACGCAACTAAAAATGTCAAGAAAAATGTTTAAAATGCAGGGTATGAGGAGTTAATCATGGAACAATGATACTGAGGAACATGTATAATGAATATAAGTGCCATGGGAAGAGAAGGAGCACAGCAGCTGACCTAAACACTTAGTTAAACATGAAATTCTGAGCTAAACAGAAAACTAAACGCAACTAAAAATGTCAAGAAAAATGTTTAAAATGCAGGGTATGAGGGGTTAATCATGGAACAATGATACTGAGGAACATGTATGATGAATATAAGTGCCATTGAAAGAGAAGGAGCACAGCAGCTGACCTAAACACTTAGTTAAACATGAAATTCTGAGCTAAACAGAAAACTAAACGCAACTAAAAATGTCAAGAAAAATGTTTAAAATGCAGGGTATGAGGGGTTAATCATGGAACAATGATACTGAGGAACATGTATAATGAATATAAGTGCCATGGGAAGAGAAGGAGCACAGCAGCTGACCTAAACACTAAGTTAAACATGAAATTCCAAGCTAAACAGAAAACTAAACGCAACTAAAAATGTCAAGAAAAATGTTTAAAATGCAGGGTATGAGGGGTTAATCATGGAACAATGATACTGAGGAACATGTATGATGAATATAAGTGCCATTGGAAGAGAAGGAGCACAGCAGCTGACCTAAACACTTAGTTAAACATGAAATTCTGAGCTAAACAGAAAACTAAACGCAACTAAAAATGTCAAGAAAAATGTTTAAAATGCAGGGTATGAGGGGTTAATCATGGAACAATGATACTGAGGAACATGTATAATGAATATAAGTGCCATGGGAAGAGAAGGAGCACAGCAGCTGACCTAAACACTAAGTTAAACATGAAATTCCAAGCTAAACAGAAAACTAAACGCAACTAAAAATGTCAAGAAAAATGTTTAAAATGCAGGGTATGAGGGGTTAATCATGGAACAATGATACTGAGGAACATGTATGATGAATATAAGTGCCATTGGAAGAGAAGGACCACAGCAGCTGACCTAAACACTTAGTTAAACATGAAATTCTGAGCTAAACAGAAAACTAAACGCAACTAAAAATGTCAAGAAAAATGTTTAAAATGCAGGGTATGAGGGGTTAATCATGGAACAATGATACTGAGGAACATGTATGATGAATATAAGTGCCATTGGAAGAGAAGGAGCACAGCAGCTGACCTAAACACTTAGTTAAACATGAAATTCTGAGCTAAACAGAAAACTAAACCCAACTAAAAATGTCAAGAAAAATGGCTAAAATGTTGGGTATGAGAGGTTAAATCATGGTAAAATGATAATAATCATCATATAGCAGCATTATAAAAGCCATGAGATGGAAATAGGGCGAATAAGTGACCTAAACAGAAACTTTAACATTATTGGACACGTACGCTGTCGCCGACCGATCGAGCCATGCCATAAGCTCTCACAACTAAAGTTGGTGAGCTAAAAAATGGGGATTACGACATGCATAGCGCATGATGCAACACCATGACGTCATGACTTTCATTCATAAAAATCTACTCACAGATGCTGGACGATTGTCAAAATATATGGGAACAAGTCAAATTTTGATGGCACTTTCCCCACCTCTACCCACTGGGAGGGGCAAATTGGTTTCAACAAAACTAAAATTCCCACCACAACCATCACTCAAACAAAATTCCAACAGAGTCAATCAATAGGTTTAGTAGAAGAAAATATGAGCACCCTTATGATGAATGAAAAGTGATCAGCATAGCTCAGCTGAGCCTCAACCTATCTTTCAGACAGCTAATAATGCATCCCCCACAAACATGTACATGTACTGTCCATAAAAAGTTGGTCCAACTTCAGGAATTTGCTTAACTGTTAAAAACAGCCTGTTCAGTAAAATTAAAACGCGCACATTGAATAACACTATTGTGTTGTTGTATCTATTTATTATATACATATACAGTTTATTTAATCTATAACTTTCACACTGATAACTATGCACAACAGAAAACATCCATCATTTACTATTCCAAAAGCTTCTGTCTTTAAACTCTTTCTCCACTTGTTCCAGATAGGGCTCTAAATATGGCTTTTCTATATCCTAAAAAACAGAACAAACCAAGTTTAGAAAAAAATCTTTATTTCTGTTATCCCTAAAACTTTATTTATTTATTGGTGTTTATGGTCATTTTAGCAACTATGGCTATATCATGAACACATCACACAAGCATAAAATAAGCATTATGCAATCACTTGTACCTCTGCTGCCCACTCTATAAGACACTGACCCCAGTCGTTGTTTCCGATGTACTTTGATGTTTTCGTTCCCCACCCCCGATACATCTTCCCCAAAGAAAAGATAATCAAGTTTATTCCTCACCTCACCTGGTTTATCTTCCCCATCTGATTTTTTTTTCCTATTTCATTTAACCCATTACCCAATGCACATGATATCAAAATTTATTATTTTCCACATTATTTTTTCAAATTTTAAAAAACGTTTCAACAAAACCATATCATGTGGCCTCCTCATAGGAATGAGCTTGACAAGCTCATTCCAATGAGTGATCAGCTAGTATGGTATGGTTTTGCTGAAATGTTTTGCAAATCAAATGCAGCAGATTCATTAGGTAAAGGGTACATTTTTTTCCAGAATTCACTTCTAGACCTGTTTGTGATGCAGTGGAATCCTGTTAGTTGAATGACCACTTTGCCAATGAAATTATTCAATTAACAGGAGTATTCAATTAACAGGAACTGTGTCACTTTCCTGTATTCCAGAGATAAACTTAGAATTCATTCTATTATATCCTGTTTGACAGAGCACCATGAGCTCTGTCAAACAAGGTATAATAGATTAAATGCCTGCATTAACAAGTTAAGCGATATCCAATTAAGTGGGCTCCACTGTGTTAAAAAAAACAAGTGCGCAATGAAAAGCTCATATGTCAGTGTGAGAAATAGCTAGCTAGATATCTAATAAAAACCTTTTTTTCTGCTCAAATTGCCACAGTGAGAAACCTTTCCATTTTGAAAACTCAAAAGCATAAGTTATTGACAGAGAAAATAATTTTGAAAAACACTGCAATTCTTTTGAGGTTGGGCCTTCAAATTACCACTAAGAACACAGAGCAGCTTTGGAAAGTCAATGAAAATGAATGCCAAATGAGTAATCTAGGGGTAGCAGAGACCCTGGAACACTTTCAATTAGAATATCTAAAATATCAGTCTAACAGAATAAAATTCACTGGGAGTATGATGGGGAAGTGGGATGGTGGAATGAAGGACATGTGGTGGGCAAGTGACACAAAGGAGAGAGTTAGTATGCTTATCAGAGAAATTGTGAAGAACGGGGCATGGGATGTCAACATCTCATCAAGCAGTTTGTCTCAGAGTGTTGGGAGGAGGAGAGATGTGTGGGGATAAGGAGGCATATGGGAACATGGGGCTAATCCAGGCCTTCTCAAATCAGTGGCCGACCAAAGTGTTATTATTATGCGTGTCTTTTTGTCCAAACAAGACCCAAGCCATTTTCAAAAGCGTCCAGAAATAACTAAATAAATTCATACTATAATCTCTTTGACTTCTAAAATTAGCAAGAGTAGCATTGACATGTGGCACGACCTGTCTTTGATGTTGGTCTGGGTTGTCTTCAAAATAGGTCTGAGGTGTCTTCAAAGCAGGTCCGACTGGTCTTGGGCTGAATGGTCTTTGGTCCGAGTTGTCTGTAATTCGTATGCACATACCCCATAACTGCACCTTTGGTGATGTGTGTGATGGAAACTACCCATGGGAAGTGGAGCAGTGTTTGTTTACTGCATTAAGCCTTTACCTAATGTAATGGCCAAAACCAGCCAGCGCTCTTCTAAAAAATCGCCAATTAATTTTCATTATTTTTTGTCTCTAAAACATAGGTTATGACCCCTCACTGGAACGAGCTTGTCGAGATCATTCCAATGAGGCATCATAATCTATGTTTTTGAGACAAAAAATGAAAATAATAGTTATTCAAGAATGTTTTTTTGCAAGTGCTGTCTGCTTTTCATGTTAGGTAAAGGGTTAAACAAGTTCCATGTCACATGGAAGATAATGCTTATAAGACCCTGGTCTTACACTCCTTAAAATGATTTTGTAAGTATTTTGTATTTCCTACACACTGTCTCTGCAAATCTGGAGATAAAAAGCTTTATTAGGAATTGAGCCTCGGACCTTGAACACTTTGGTTAACCTTTTTGCATTTTTGCTGTCAAGATTCAAGTTTTTTGGGGGAGGGAATCTATCCGGTCAATGTAGCTCAGCCAGCCTTGCGAGGTCCGTGACTGGCCACCTAACCCTATAACGAATAAACAATTGTCAAGAATAATAATCCATCGATGGGCATAAAGACATTACATGTCTTTGTGTTGTGTTTGATGAAAAGGATAATGTTCAATGTATGAGAAAGGATTATGAAATAAGACAAGAATTGTGATAGTTGGGAATACGTTAATTTCTGTTCCCTGAATGCTATGTTTTCAAAAAAAATAATATGAGGTGTAGACTGTACTAAAGAATTGAGGGGTGGATTAATGTGGCTCTCACAGTTAATGTATGTGGCCCTCACAACTAATGTATGTCAACGAAAGTTACCAAGTTGCAGTGAAATTATTCCAAAACGAGTCATCCTTTCAAGTTACAATGAAATCCCTTCATAAATACAACCTGTATACTGCTAAAGGTTTTGGGGCTTCGGGCCTGTGTAGCCATCACAGCTGACCGATTGCAACCCAAAGGAGACGTCCTCATCTATACATAAAGAGACCATGCCACAGCCAAAAGGACCATGTGAGAGGGCCTAAGAAACAAATGTTTAACCTTTTAGGCCTAATCGGCATATACTAGCATTTACTTATTTGGCGTTTTCAAAGAAATTGTGCTGCATTGTGATCATAACAGTGAAAACAGGTACTAGAATTAAGTTTGCAGCCAGTAAGATGCAAAAGCGATATTTGGGCGGAGGGGGAGAAAGGTGGTATCATTGCAATGCAATGACTGATGTGGAACATGTTGCAGATTCAGAGTGAGTGGGGGGGGGGGGGGGGGGGGGGGGGGGGGGCACGCTTGGGGAATGGGGGAGTAGGAAGGTAAATATCATCCCCCTTATACCCCTGCTTCCTATGCCTCTGGCAGCAGCTACATGAGCTTCTTTGCCAATGTACCAATACCCAAACCGACACAGAGTCTGGAATATTAATAATGCCAAGCGTTAGTTTTGCAAGAGAGCTTTTTAAGAGCAAGCTTCTTCAAACGAGCCCAAATATATACCTAGGGACCCAATTTGAACAAACTTGAATCTGACCCCCCCTCCCCCTAGAAATGTTGTATACCAAATATGAAAGCATTCTGATTGGTGGATCTGAAGAAGATTTTTAAAAATTATCCCCTATACTGAACTAATATAAGTTAAAATTTGGGCTTCCGCACCAAGCCCAAATATTAACCAAGTGACTTAGTTTGAATAATCCTGAATCTGACCCTCATAACAATGATGTATACCAAATATTAAAAGATTCTGACTGGTGGTTCTGAAGAAGGTTTTTAAGGAATATTCTCCATATTGCCCCAAGTTGAAAATTTGGGCTCCTGTATTGAGCCTAAATATGAACCAATGGGCTTTATTTTAAAACACTTGTATCTGAGCCCTCTATGGATACTATATACCGAATATCAAAAGATTCTGACCATTGGTTCTGGAGAAAAGATTTAAAAAAATTTTTGCAAATATGCTGGCATTTTTTCAATGTCCTCTGACATAACCGATGGCATTTTTTTTACCATTCAATTCTACTGGTCCTAAGGATGCTTCATACCAAATAACAGTTCTCTGTTCTGCGTGGTTTGGGAAATATGGGAGTTTGAAAATATTTCTATTTTCAGCTCCTGGAGTTCCCATGGGGATTCAGGAATTTGTTTTACACAAGTCAAGAGCATATGACCCAATAATACCACATACCAAAATTGGTTCAAATCGAACCATTCGTTCAGAAAATAGAAATTTGGGGCGGGGCCAAAAATCTTACCCCTCCCATTACAAAGCCAAATATTGCTTTACGAACTTCATTTTAACAAATTTGGATCTACACCTCAAAAGGAAGCTCCATAACAAACATCAAGTCACTGTACCCACTGGTTCATGAGAAAATTTAAAAAATATTTTGGAGCTTTCCCCCTCACCCCATGCCCTCCCTATGGGGCTGGGTATGTTGAGTTGAACAAAAATGCAATGCCCCTCCAGGAACATCACTCACACAACCTTTCACTTGAATTGGCCCAGTGGTTTTGAGGAGAAGACCAAAACATGCTATTGATGGATGACAGACGGATGGGCAGACAACGGTCGGAGAGCGATGGGATTAGCTCAGCTTGACTTTGTCAAGGTGAGCTAAAAATCGATAGCTCCCATCTAGAGGTCACGCCAAACAAGCATACCAAGTTTCAAAGCAATCTGACTATAAATGCGACCTAAGAGGTGTACAAAGGAAACTGTAGGCGTACGTACACTGACGGACGAGAAGTGATGGCAATAGCTCAGCTTGACTTTGTCAAGTTGAGTTAAAAATGATAGTACATTGCAGGAGCTGGGCACCAAAATATATGTAAAGATTCTTTTCAATTATCCATCAGTTTGATTTCAGCTGTTAGAGGACAGAGATTCAAAAAGAGGGCAGGGAATTTTGTCTGGAGAGCAAATTGGTTATGATCATCTAGAAATTTCTGTCGACATTCTGACCCACAATACTAGAATGTCACATGTTGGAAAAAGGAAAACGCAGGACATAAAGAAGATATTTTTGTTTGTTTGTCTTGATTTGGTTGTGATTGCAAAATATTATATAACTTGACACACTGGTGTGTGTTTTGATCAACTATGCTTTCTCAATCGAAGATAAGAACTGCGGTTATCAGGAAATCAGGATTCACTTACATCCTCATACTTTGTCCATTCTTCTCTTGGCAAAATTGTCTTCTGGACAGACAAGTCTTGAGCTCTGGCAATGCGGAAATTTCTCACATCTTTCAAATGTTGAGGTAATCTGCGAACAGCTTCTTCAACTACTGGTGTCATTTCATAAGTATCTTCTTTGTGTAAACCTGTAATTCACAATATCAATGCTTGTAACTGTTTTTCTTTAAGTTTGTAACAGAAAAATTTTTTAATTGGATTCCATGTAGATGTTTGAACTACAGTACAGCCCACTTTATCAGATTAGTGTTCAACCGATGATCGGAATCGGCCATCCCAATCGGCCAATTGTGGGCAATCGGATGACAATAGCAATGGCTTCTGGGACATCGATTCAACCAAAAGCATTTTTTTGTGTGGATTCATTAACCACATCTTATTATCTTCTACAATTGTTCAATTGTTAATGTAATATGATGTCAATGATACCATTCAATAAAGTTGAAAAACCACCACAATGTGTATACTTAATTTCTCTAAGCACCCCTTTATGGGATAAATAAGTTAAACAGCATGTGAAGCGTACAACTGAGTGTAGTTGCAACAATCTCAAGTTCATACCGGAAAAGTGAAGGTTGTACTCCATTGACTCAAGTCGCAGTAAACATTACCAGTTGCGTGCACTTGAGTGGTAAACATGGCTCGGACAGACATGTTTACCACCCAAGTGTGCACGACTGGTAATTTTACTGGACCTGTGTCAACAGAAATCAACATTGGGAAATATGTTCAATTTAATGTAGTTCTTTCGAGCCTCAACTTGTCTAGTAGTGCACAGTATTACAATCGTAATCAGCATCATAATTGGCCAATTGTGAGCTCAAATAACCTGTAATCGGTCAGCAACCATCTTTGGTAATCGGATATCAGATATTTATTAACACTCTGCACACTGTCAAAAACAAATGTAATTTAAAGTAGTGGATATTCCACATCAGTTGTGATAATGCAACTTGGAAATTAACCCATTCAATCTTGCTTAACAGTAGTGATCGGAATCGGCAATCGGAAATGGCCGGTTTGGGGCATCAGCCGATTATAACAACCGGCAGTTAAAAAACGGCAGTTTCCATTTATTCTATATTTAACACTGACTATTAAGAATCCCTTTGATATCTGGCCATTTCAATAAAGCATCCCCATTAAAAACATGTGTAGTGCATAGCAGAAAATTTAGGGATTTGCAGAGCAGAGATATTACGGAATTTACCAAATGCAATCGGTATGAGATTGCCACCATTTCCCATAGATTGTAGAGTTCTTGTAAACATTGGAGAAACACATCACGGGAGGTAACAAGTTGAAACAAGAGTTATTGCTGAAGGCAATTCAAACCCCCACTGCAGTGCTGGAGTGATGAAGCATAAATGAATTAAGTTATGAAAGTTATGAATATTCTCGGACGGACTCACACACGGAGGGACGGATGCACAGACACACAGGCAGACGAATGTCATCCAGTATACCCTCCTCCCCCCCGTTTTCTTCGAAAGTGTGGAAATAAAAAGAACATTGAATAATACATTCTGATATACGTGTAAACCATGCGTCATACGACTTCACAACACACATTAGCATCAAAATTATTCATTTAAGACACAAAGTATGTGTGCTCAGTGTATTCCTGGTTAATACAGTCAAGTGTATTATTTTCTTACACAAAACCGTATTCACACTGTAACGTATCGCACCATTTGTAAATAGTCACAAAATGTAGTTTGTAAAACAGTAATTATTCAAATAGGAGTCCAATAAACAAAAAATTTATCTAAATTCTAATATTATTATTTATAAAATCCAATAAACAAAAAATTTATCTAAATTCTAATATTATTATTTATAAAATTCAGTAATTAACAATTAATTCTTATTAATCAAAGTAAATAATAAACAGTAGTCAAGTAAAAATAAAATGTAATTAATTAAGCGAAAAATTAACGTAAGTTTAATTAATAATTAAAGTTGGTAATTTAGTGGAGTGCTGAATCCCCTGCCCAAAGCCATTCTCCATTTCGGTATTTTTCAGCGTTTCGTTTGTAGGATTTTACCCCTCTGATTTATATTAAATGTTAATTAAGAGTAAGTTACGTAAGTTTCAACAACTCTAGTTTTACCTTTGGTGCACCGTTCATTACGGCTAGGGTTGTCAATGTGTAAATATTTGACAAAATGCACATTGCAAGGTAATTGATTAGCGCAAAGTTTACTTCTGTGAACCATTACTAGGCAAGGTATTATGGGACCCATACTAAATTTAGCTACGTTTCTCAGTAGTCATGGTTATTTTCCCACACTCCGACCTTCGAAATTGGAAGCAGTTTTACTACGTCCAACCCATCCACTTTTTCACTGGCCCTTTCGGAAGGTGAAGGTACATCCGAGCGACATCCAACAGCTCATTGGCTGAACTGGAGCCAGAGGTACTTTCCCGATGTCAGGTGTATAAAAAAGGAGAGATGCTCATTCGCGGAGGTCTTCTCCACGTCATTTACCAGTATCACAACAAAGCCTTACCGGTGAAAATTAGCATATGACAGATTTGAACAAACATTATTTATTTATTTATGTTTAAGGTCACATATTTATGCACAATGGCTAATCATGACCGTGACAGTTTTACGGGTGGAGGAAGCCGGAGTACCCGGAGAGAACCACCGAGCAACGACGAGCAGCTGCCAGCTCCCCAACATCGTAACCCCGCACTGCAGCACAGGCAGGGTTAGATTGGTTGAAGACATGTGTACCATCGACGTACAGTACGCCTTAGTACACGGCGTCATCGTGCCCCCACGCGGGCAATGGAGATTAAGTGTCTTGCCCAAGGACACAACGCGGTTGCCGCAGGTGGGATTCGAACCGAGGACCTCTCGGCTTGCAGCCTGCACCTCTACCTACTGAGCCACCGCGCTCCCTGAACAAACATTAAACAGACAATTAAAGTCATCATAATTTAGCTTAAAAGGTACATACAAAAGAAATATGGATTGAAAATACATACATCAATACGAGCCTTCCATTTATATGACTGTTGGAACTCTATAAACAGTCTTTTGGGATTTATATGACTCACTCTTAGCCAAAAGATCCCACTTTCGGTTTCACACTTTTACTACGAATTTTACTACGATTTGTTTACATTGGTTACGCAACAAATGCTTGTAGTAGTTTTACCTGTACTGTTGTTCAGGCACAGTCCTGTCGAGTTTGAGGGATACTGGAAGGTGTACACTAATGTTAGACGTTGTTTACGACAAACACAGTACTTTTGTTGTGTGATTGTATCGTTAATAACAATCTTTTCCCCACACCCCAACCAAAATGCAAATATTATTTTGGCTAATATTGCCCAGCACTAAATATGCATATTCTTGAGAACTTATGTGGTATTAAGCATTCGTAATTGATGTTTTATCAACAAAATTCTGTTATATAACAGGCACCAACAAATTTTCTTCTGTGTCCTTTTTCAATGATCGGATTCGGCATTGGAATCGGCATAATTGGCAAAGAAATAATCGGTAATCGGTTGACAGCAAGTTTTGATAATCGGTTCATCACTACTTAACAGAGCCCAATGACCTCTATCAACAAGACTAAATTGGTTAAATTCCTAGCTTCATTATTATTATTATTGTAACTTTAAAAAGATATGGTACCCATCTTGTACACAGCTCTGCTATCTATCGCAAGTGACAACTTGTGAGTTTAGACCTTTGAACATGAGAGGCAACTTTTCCAGTCCAGAAACATGATACGTCATTATTTCATTGAGTAGGGGGGCATGGTGGAACAGTATGTAGAAGAGGTGCAGGCTGCAAGCCGAGAGGTAGTGCTGCACGGTATTTGGATTTTAGTAATGGTGACGGTATTGAAAACAATACCACTGTATACCGGTATACCATGAAACAGTTCAGATTGAAAACAAAATAAAACTGAAATACATGTACCTTACTTTTATGAAAGTGCTTGATAAATGTTATGTACAAGGTCCCAGGTGAAAAACAACTCATGTAATTCGGTACATTCTTAGTGTTGAGTTTACTCTGGATGTAAAAGAATTTTGGAGTTCATTAATTCGTTGTTTGTCAGCAATCTGACAAAAAAAATGTTTCAAATCACACATATTCACAATTGCGAAATGTGCAACAATTTTTGTCAAATATGACAGACGTGTGACGCCATCACTGGGAGAAAACATTGTCGGCTGGTGATTGACACCTGCAGACTGTCATGAAACTGAAGGGTGATCACGTCTTGGAGGCATTCTTAATATCAACAGACCAACTGGCCTGACATGACAGATGACATTTGACATTGTCATCTGAGGAAGTTTACTGCAGGAATATAGGAGAAAGGGAGGAGCTACTACTGGTTGTTTGTGTAACCAGGCCCTTGGAATTCCATCAACTGGACACACGTTTTGATAAAAAAGTTTTGTTTGTCACTGTTTTTCATGAAGCCACACATACGCAATTAACACAATGACTGGCTCAGTAATTAAACACTTATCAGTCAAGAGAGGTTGACCATGTTTTTACAGGAATTAAATTGACAAAGACAAATTTACTTGTATCTAAGCCAGTAAACCCAATGATTATTTTATAGCTTATTTTTGTATTAAACAATAGGTTCAATACCCTTTGTAGACATGGATTATTGTCGTTCTTCCATTCAAATCACTCATTTTCCCAGAGCAGTAAGTAATACTTCTATCTATTGCTCCAAAAGTATCTTTTTTATTCCTGATATCCCTTGCATTTAATGTGTTTGCCCTATTTTCGTGCATTATTTATATTTTTATTTCAAGAAAACGCGAATTTCAAATCATAATACCGGACCCAAAAATTGTATACCGTTACTCACGGTATACCAGTATTCATTTTTGATGGACGGTTTTAACCGGTGACGATTTCAATCCCATTATCAACCAGTATACCGTAATACCATACAGCCCTACCGAGAGGTCCTTGGTTCAAATCCCACCTGCGGCAACCGTGTTGTTTCCCTGGCCAAGACACTTCACCCTCATTGCCATGTGGCAAGGTGGCATTGTGTACACATTAAGGCATATTGCACGTCGACACTGCACTTGTCTTCAACCAGTGCTAACCCTACATGTGTGGAGTTAGTATGTTGGGGAGCTGACAGATGCTCACCGTTGTCCGGTGGTTCTCTCCGTGTACTCCGGCTTCCTCGAACCATAAAACTGTTGTGGTCATGATTAGCCAGCCACTGTGCAGAAAAATGTGACCTTAAACACCAATAAATAAATAAATAATTTCATTGAGTAGGATGCCTGCTAAGTGAATGTGTGGGATAGATCAATAAATATTTTCAATGTGCAGCCTGTACATCACATTTATCAAGCACTTTCATAAAAGTAAGGTATATGTATTTCAGTTTTATTTTGTTTTCAATCTGAACTGTTTCATGGTATACCGGTATACCGGTATACAGTGGTATTGTTTTCAATACCGTCACCATTACTAAAATCCAAATACCGTGCAGCACTACCTCTCGGCTTGCAGTCTGCACCTCTTCGGAACGAAATTTATATTGGGGGGGGGCTGATATTGCTAATTTGGGTGAACTGGCTGATACTAAATCTAAATGGGTATGGGGTATGCAGATGCCGAAGGCATCTGGCGCGAGTGCTGAAGGCACAATCTTTTTGATTGGGGGGGGGGGGGGAGAGGGGGGGAGGGCTACTCCCCCAGAAAATTTTTTGAAAAGGGCAATCAAAGGAAGCATTCTGGTAGCTTTTGAAGCAAAAACCTCTTGATTTTTTTAAACGGCAAAAGTTGTTTTTTCAACAAAATGTTTCAAAAATTCCAATAGAACCCCATAACATTTGGGGACAGTTCTCACACCGGGCTCACCTGCAGGCTGTGGCCGTATTCCGTCATGGGGGGGGGGGGGGGGGGGGGGGGGGGGAGGAGGGGTGGGGGTGGGTGGGGTGGGGGGTAGGACCTATATTCCCATGATGTGACGCGTCATCCGAGCGGCGAGTGGGGGTGAACACGAGAGGGGATATCCTCCGTCTTGTTGGTGGGGGGTCCAGGGACCTCCCCCAGGGAAATTTTCAAATTTAAGATGCATTCTGGCTGATTCTGAGCAAATAAATCGTATATTCCTAGACGCGAAGCGTCATCCGAACCGGGAAAAGGCGAGTGGGGGTGAGCACGAGAGGGGGTACTTCCCCGTCTCGTTGGTGGGTGTCCGGGGGGCCTCCCCCGGAAAATATTTTTAATTTAAGATGTACAAATATGCATTCTGAATGATTCTGAGCAAATACATCGTCAATAAGGAAATACGTCAGCTCTCTGATCAATTCAGCGTGATTTCCGAGCAGAATGACAGGAATAGTGAACATGCAATGAATTACCCTGTGGTTGGTTGGGGTTTAACATCACTTTCCATAATTAGGTGAAAACACGACTGTCAGTTTTATTGGTGGAAGAAAGCCCACATGGAACCCACTCAATCCAGTAATCATTAACAGTAATGTCGGAATATGGTAACCAGTGGGCATCCTGTGTGGAGAAACCACCAACCCAGCCCAGTAAAGCATACTTTTGACAAATTTGTGGGGGTGGGAGAAATATCTCCCTCCCCCCCCCCCAACCGGTTCCTACGCCACTGTTCTAATCTGAGATCCATAATGTAATGTCCAGTTTTATTCAGATTACATCGGTTGCTCCCATCATGGATAAACTAACGACGGAATATGAGCAAATTATTGGGGGGGCTGCAGCCCCTACCCCCCCCCCCCCCCCCCCTGGCCTGGCATGTGGACATTTTTCAGTTGCCCCAGCTTTTTCAACACTCCATTCAACATTGACTGTTTGAAAGGTTTCATGGATATCTCTCTAAAATAAAAATAAAATATATGCATGTCAAGCCCAAGGGTTTAATATTCCATAGCTATTGCCAGTATTTGCGAGAAATTTAAAAATGCCGTACTGTGAATTATAGACCACATGTGGAAGAGTAGGAATGTAGATCCCAGAAAAAGTGTTGGGAAAGGTGGGCCCTCCCTTATCAATCATAAATTGTTAACACAGCATGCCCACCGAACCATGCGGTGGCGGAAAATTGTCTTGGCGGGGTGGGGGTGGGGGTTGGTGATTTTTCCAGATATAATACTTTACCCCCACCCCCATCAAACAAAATAATTACGAATCGACATTTTTAATACAACGTTCCTTTATAACTCCAAATGTTAACCCTGTTTTACCATCAATGATCGAAGGTACACGTGGCATTGGCCACCGGCAAAATTTTAGAATTTTTTTTTTACCGTTTAGGCCTACTTGAAAAAAAAACGAAGCTAGCATGGGGAAGAAGAGTTGGGGTGTGTGGGGAATTGGCAGTTTGCTACTCATGCTTCCCTCTATGTAGGGATAAGGGTACATGAGGACTTGAGGATTCTGCTGAGGAAAGGGAGTGTGTGTGTGGGGAGGGGGGGGGCATCTTTTTTTCTTTTTGTTGATCTGATTTTCAAAATTCTCAGTGAATAATTAATTTCTTTTTCAGCTTTCACCCAAATGCATATTTTTTTTACAGAACGTCAACTATCTCTTGATATTGAAACTTTCTTTATAAATAGCTGAGAATTCCGATTTCTTAATTCGCTTGCAACACTTTCAATATGCTGTCAGTTCGGTACTCTGTGGAGAGCGTTCTTTGTTTCCAACCACGCTTGTCTTCTCATAGTTCCTCCAGAATGGCTGCGATTCATAGTAGGCTAAAAATTCTCAAAATGAAAACATCATTACTTCTGCCTTCTCAAGGTTTAGCAGTCTCGAATCAACCTGCATGATTTTCTCAATCTTCGAAAACAAAAATCATGCAATACGCGTCTTTAAATACTTCTTGTATTGTCATTAATGAAGTGATATTACTGATAAGGGGGAAAGTGGGGGGGAACATCATCTCGTCCTCTGATTATCAGCATTCTAATATTTAATTGCCACCTCATGTCAGTAGGAGGTGCGACTTAATTACTGTCGATTGCCTGTTTCAAGAACTGAATATCAATCAGCCGTCGCGCGTTACAATTCTGCAGAAATCGCAATACACTACCGTGCATCAGATGTGATTCTCTGATGAGTTGCTGACGCGCTATTATTAGAGTTTCTAATCTGATATTATTGCGTCCATGGAAATATTGCCAACCCATGGAAAGTGACTATTCGACAGTGCCTGTACAGGGTTCCTGCAGACAAGGCCTGATTTACTGCTATTCAAGGCCGTTTCTTGATATTTTGCAGCAATTTTGAAGGCCTTACAGCAACCAAATTCAAGGAATTTCAAGAACTTACCACCATGTATAAAGATATATGATCATAAGTCTATCCAACCATGGAGGCTGTTAATTACAGATATTGTCAGCATGTTTCTATTTCGCAAAAATTCAAAGATTTTCAAGACTCTTGTGGTCATTTTCCAGGATTTCAAGTACTTGAATGATATTTTGTTAAATTCAAGGCCATTCCTGGAATCCAAGGCCCCGTGGGAACCCTGCTGTACAGGAAAATGGGAAATACTAAATTATAGTACTGTAGGCACCCGTTTACAAAGAGAATGGTTACAGTAAAACCTGTCTTGAGAGACCATTGTCGTGAGAGACCGCCTGTCTTGAGAGACCGCTGTGGCTTTGTAACATTTGGAAGTTTTACTCTGTAATGGACCTGTCATGAGAGATCACCTGTTTTGAGAGACCACTTTTCCATGGCAAAAAGGGTGGTCTCTCAAGACAGGTTCTACTGTAATACAATTTTAAACTTGTATGCTTCCATCAACACCTGTATCAATCCTTTCTGCCCCGACTGTATCTCAAAATCAAGAATTTTTAGATTCCAGTCATTACAGTAAGAATATCTATGGTCTCATTCTAAAGTGCGATGATACAAAATCACTGAATAGGGTAGCGCATTTTGTGTACCATGGGCTACAGAAAAAGGGAGTCTGGCAGCCCAAGGCGACAGCAATGCCTAATAAATAACAATGATGAAGAACTGGGTAACAGGGAATTTCACACAAATATATATATTTTGGTGTGGGTGTGGGTTTGTGTGTGTGTGCGTGGGTGGAGTATGCACGTGTGCATACACTCAATGGCAACATGCATAAAATATTATTGAAAGATTATGTTACTGTATTATCTACTGTACACTTGACCATAATGGTGTAATCGTACAACAAAGATTGATTGATTGTTAATAAGGAATGTACATGTATAATTTAAAACCAAACCCCAGAGGACATAAATGATAGAGCTTTGATGTCAAGAAATGAAAACTGATGTATGTGAATACATGTAACAGCAAGAGAGACTTTCTGACTGTGTTTTCTATGCAGTGTGCACTTACTATGTTATTTGTTTTATTAACCACTTGACAAACATAATGGCCAAACTACCTACATGTAGCACTACTTACAAAAATCATTTTCATTATTTTTTTCATTTTTTGTCTCAAAACAATAGCTTAGGATGCACCCGTCTCATTTCCAGGACTGGTTTGATCATGATTTTATGTGGCTGTTTGCTGTATAATGCTTACTCCAGTTTTTTGAATTTGAGGCGAGCTGTCGCGCTTGTGCACCATCACAACTACAATTTTTATTTTTTGCAAGTGGACAACAGCATGACTCGGTTCCAACTAGTTGGCAAATATCCTTACCCAACGAAATGACTGCATCCTCTGCTTAATAAACTAAATGCGTAGTAGAAAAAAATCAACAAAACCATATCATGTGAGCCCCATCATCATTTTCAAACCAGATCATGAGCCAGCTGCAATCCAGTCAAAATTCTTTGTGATCAATAGGGCTGTAACTATTAATGGTGATATGTCCGAACCGCGATTTATTGCTCACAAATTCAATACGTATCGTTGTTCACTGTGTATCACAAAACAAGAAATATGAATAATATCCGGCAAAACAATTTCATAGACTTTGAAAGCTGGTGCACTGAAACCATGTTTTTTTGCATACCAGCATTGACAGTGCTTTTTATGCCATTAACATAACATGTAGGAATTGCACGCAATTGCCATATCAAATGGCATCCAAAGCACGGCAGGGTCACCTGGTTACTCATAGCAAACACAGGCAATGTTTCTGCCATTGGCCCGGAGGTCCATTGGCTGAAAAATTGCCTGTGCACAGGCCATATGTACAGAATTTGATAGCCTTACTATGGTTATAATGCGTAGATTAGCGTGCAGATCGACTTGCTATTTGTGCACATTTCATGACAGGACTTCTAGTTTTAACTGTACAGATGCGATAAACTCTATTCATTTGTTATCCTAATTTATGTGGTGAGGGTTTTTATGTCTCAATAAGCACTTAGTAACTGGTTCTCTAGAAACCACAAGTATGACCAAAGAGAATTTGGGCTGAACTCAATGGCAGTAATTACCGACAGTGCCTTTTGAGGTGAGTGGTGTCACACAAACTACATGTATTGCAGTTTATCTTCGAAGTTAAGCAGCCCGAAGTGTTGTTTGCCAGGCCTGGCATTCTTAAAAATGCAGGAAAGCTAAAAATTGCTTCCCTGGCATGGTCTCCTCAAGCTTACAAAGCTAAAAGTGGCAAAATGAAGTTTTACTAGTAATGAATTCTGCCAAGTGGACCTTGTACAGTTTATTTAGTGTTGATGAATAGTCTTTGTGAGATGGCTACACTGCCCCTCCCACACCTCCAGGCCTCAGCAAGGTCCGGAGGTGTGGAAAGGGCAGTGTGGGCATCTTACAGAGACAACTAACAAAGTAGAGATCTGAAAAGATGTGGGTTTTAGGAACAGGCTGTTATGGTAATCATTATTTTCTAAGACTTGAGTTTCATCCTCGAGCAGTAGGCAAGCGAATAAATCGCTCTCCTGAAAATGCCAGGCCTAGTTTACTATATGTGCCATTACAAAAATAGCAAAGGAGTGTCAAAGAGAACAAATAAACAGGTCCTGGCTATCCACAAAATTTTACAAAAAATTTTACAGTTTACAACATGCTTACATTTAGTGATGGGCGATATATCGTAAATGATGTTCGGTATCAGTATCGAGCCGATTTACTGTTCAGGGGGAAAGTCAAAATACCAAAATTTTGGTACTGAAAAATATTCCTGACATTGGTTAAAAAATAAACTGGTTAACAACAGAACATTGTGCAGAATTCACAAAAAGAGCCCAATGACTGAGTAGTTCTAAAAACAGTCATCACCAGTCATTGGATGTAACAAAACAACTGAGAGAAAATACCCATGGGGTATTTTCTCTCAGCAGTTTTGTTGCATCAAATGATCAATGGCGAGTGTATGTGTTACTTCTAGCATTTTGACAATTCTGCCACTTTGAATGCTGTACAATGACCTATAAAGGGCAGTGTGCCCAAAATACCATTCGATATTGGTCTGAATACATGTATGTTTCTGACACCGAATACCGTACTGATACCAAGGCGAATCATTCTAAAATGCCGATATCGAAACTGAACTTGAAATTTCAATACCTCACAGCTCTAGTTACAGTTAAAACTAGAAGTCCTGTCATGAAATGCGCACAAATAGCACGGCGATCAGCGCGATAATATACGCATTATTGCCATAGTAAGGCTACCAAATTACGTACATATGGTCTGTGCATGAGCAATGTTTCAGCAAATGGACCTCCGGATAACCCGGAGATCCATTGGCAGCAACACTGCCTGTGTTTTCTATGAGTAACCAGGAGAACCTGCTTTGCTTTGTATACCATTCAATATGGCAATTGCATGCAATTCCTACGCGCAATTAAGCCTAGATAAGCGCACATTTCATGACCATGTAGCCTCACCTATCTGTGGGTAATAAGAAGAATTGTACATCCATTTTCCTAAACTCTTCAACCAGGCTGGAGCTGCAATTAAAAAGTAAAAATTATTACATGTAATGGAAGACATACACTACAGATAAACAAAGAAGCCTGCCTTCTCCACAGTGTCCATGCCTGTTAAATGCATGGGACAGAACATAAAATGTATGTGTAAATATGTGAAAACACTTTGTTGTAATTGTGTAGAGGACAGTTTGAGGAAAAAATCGGGAGATAGTTTTAGCCTCGGGATGGTTCGGATCAATATCAAATTCAACTTTTTTGAGCGGGGTGGTTTGGGTCATTTATCTATTACACATTTGGTCATAACAACAGAGGAGGACGGTTTGGAAATAATTGTTTCAAACTGGTATATTTCCAAGTTGAATGACATTTTCCTGCAGGAATTTGTAGACATTCGGCTCCATAGTTTGGGCACCCAAACCTGTAACAGGTATCAAATCAAATCAGCTCTGGGTCTGTTCCTGGAGTAGTTATCAGAATAGCTTTGTTTTGACATGATTGTTAAAGTGTTTGAAATTCAACCCCAAAAATACGCAAGCAACCAATGAAAATTTTAGTATCATTTGTGGAAAATGTATGGAACTGTGCACTTCTGTAGTTGTAAAAGACTCGGTAAAATAACTCGAAATTTAGGGATGATTCAAACTATTACATGTACAGCTGTATGTATTTTATTCCTGGATTTGAAACTGAAAGCGAGTACAGTATTACATAGGTTTGGTGGAGACCCTACGGCAGTCCTGGAAATGAGACAGGTGCAAGTGCAATTGCCCCTGTAAGTGTCCAACTTTTCTATTTGGTGGGAGCTAAAAAATGCACTTATAAAAATATTGTGGAGCACTAACATACTGTGAGGGCATATAAATGTGCATTTTTTTTTAGAAAGCAGCACTCTGTGGTCAGTTCCTGTCATGATTCAGCAATTCCTTATACATTTAAGGTTTCTGGTGTTTGGTCTCAGGATTCCCTTGAAAATTCATATTCTAACATTTTACGGGTGCAATTTACTCCCATCTCTGATGTCACAAGAGCTTAAAACTGCACCCGTCAATTTTGTTCATTTCCAGCACTGGATGTTGTACATTTAATGGATTAATAGGACAAGGGGAAGCACTTTCAAAGGACTTAAAAACAATCAAAAGCGTGTAACCATTATTTATTCATGAAAAATATCTAAAAGAATGTGTTACAAAACTTCCTTCTCCGTGAAAGCATGAACAGTTTGGACAACTTTTTGAACACATCATAACATGTGGTTTGAGAAGTTACAGCCATCCTCTCTCAGTTTCGTACTGTACATGGCTTGACCAGTCGTTCACATGAACTGAACATTCTCTCAGACTCTTGACACTGTGAACAACTGTCCTTTTGATAGCGGATATTCTGTAACCTGACGAAAATCCATCCACTGTACACAGAGAATGCTTTGGTACAGATATCACAACACCAACAGACCCTGCTCTTGTGTCCATGAAATGGACACATTCCCCAAACCAATTTTCCCCAGTTGGCGAGTGCAGATGTATATTGTTATGCACTTGAATAAAAATGTGAGTGAATATTTCTGTATAAATCACACATACATGTACTCTGCAAAAATTCTAACAGCCTAATTAATAATTTCATGGTTTCTCCTACTGCTACTATGTTTTGGAATACACTGTGATCAAGCCTGAATATAAGCAACCTGTCATTTGCAAAATGAGGTCCCCAGAGGGTGAATTTGCTGATGCTATCCCATACAGTGGGCCAATTTATCCTCTAGGTACATCTTTCTGTTTTAGCTTGAGACCTTGATTCAGAAGACTGAGGTTCACAGAGGATAAATTTTGTGATCACCAAATTCACCCTCTGAGGACCTCATTTTGCAGATGGCAGTCTGATTATATTCAGGCTTGATTGTGATATGACATAACTCAATCCATGTGGAAAGAATATCTCTGTAGCATGTTTTCTAATAGAATGCTCTCCCCTGATGAGCAACAAACTCTTCAGCGTGGAGGTACGATTGTGCTCGGCGACCTGTACACTTGGTTGTTCAATTTGAATTCATACTTCATTACTTGGCAACTCCAATCATTTCTAAAATATTTAAAATTTATTAATTTTTGACAATTGTGACCACAAATTCTATTAAGTAAGGTTAAACGTTGATTCCGAAATATATGTAGATCGCGAATGGTTGGAGCTACCAAGTATTAATTCATATTATAACAAAAATATGACTGGCATCCGTCGGCAACAGCTAACATTACAGAAAGTGTCTCCAGACATGAATTTGTCGCGTTATATGTGCAGGGTCTCATTTTGCAGCTGGCATGAGCGACTTTTCCCTCAATTTAACTGGATTCGCACAGTGATTTTCAAATCAAGTTTCAACTATAGCTAAATCAATTTCACATGGCAAAACATAAATAACAGGAAATGCTAATAAAAATTTATCCAAGTTAGCAAACTGCTAATCAATTTTTAAAAATTCAATCGACCCCCTGTATACAGGGAGGAAATACAGTACGCATTTTTCTCATGACTTTTACCAGTATTTTTGTGGTCAGAATGCCTCCAGAGGCCACCTCTGAGCATCTATAACACAAAATTTTCCTGGGGAGAGAGAATCCCCCCTCACAAACACACGTGACTTCAGCACATGCAGCAGACACCTTTGGTAATAATTTCAATATCTAAAACGGGCCCAATAATTTTAACCTTGCGGAAGCTATATTGTGCTTTGTGAAACATTCTCTGCTACAAGTGATCTTCGAACTAATTGCAGAAGTCTATCCACAGAATCACACTGTCTGTCCCTTGTACTTGCTTTGTCACAGAATCTGAGAGCCCCATATAGGGGGATATTCCACCCCTACAGTGTTTTTTGCTGAAATCCCAGTCAGGCATTTCTAACTTTTAAATGTTTTTATTAATTATTTTGTTCACTTTCTGAAAAATTAATATGTCACAGTTGCACTATTTTGAAATTGTCAATACCTAAGCAGATTTGACTAGTTTTCGGTAGAATTTCACTGAAATAAAAAAAAAACTGTGAGTCTGCTACACCATTTTGCTGTCAGAATTGCTACAGTCAGTTGGGGCTACAATGGGTCTAGGGATATAACGGGTCAAATCGTGTTTTGGTGATATAAAATTCACCTTCACACCACAGGTTCAACTAATTTATGACTACCATTATCTGAAATAATATGTTTTCTGTAATTTTAGAGAATTTACTTAGTCTGACGTGTTTTTATTGCCATAAGCGACTTTTCCCCTAAAAGACCGGACATGCGCCACATCAAAATTTCAAGTGCGGAAGTGCAAAAAACGTTTTTGACATAATCACAGAGTAATAAAAAATCTGAGGAGACCTAAAGTATGTTTTATTGAAGTTGTATGTCTAATCTTCAAGTTCATTGAAAACCTTTTTTGAATCACATTTCGATCAGTTTTCATGCCTTCCCAGGTTGCCAATACCAGGTCAGACCTTCGCAGTAAGCCCAAAATTTCACACAAAAACATTGAACGAGTATCCCAATGATTCACAGAATTAACTGACGAAAAATAATTGACTGAGTACTGGAAACCTATTGTGATAAGCCCTGAACACTAGAATTTGTGAGATAACATAAGTTGTGGTCATAAAAAAATGGTAACAATTTGAAGTAAACTAGAGGGGGTGTCATTTGTGTGCAAAGCACACCATGGTGTACCCCCGAATTTGCATCCTTGACTTTGTATGAATGCTTGATACAAAGATGAAATGTATTACATGTATATGACACACTAAAATCATATTGAGTGGTACAGGTGATACAGCTTTGTGCGCATCAACAGACTCCACTGCAACATTTGAGTATGGTTTTAGCGTTTCGAATTACATACCCTATGAGCCATTCACCGGGAACGGTCTAAGAAAACACGAAAGTGGCAATGGTGGCACAGCCACATGGCACCTGAAAAATCCAAAACCGTCTTGCACCTCTACAGACCCTACTGCAACATTTGAGCATGATTTTAGCATTTTGAATTACATACCCTAGAAGCCTTTTGCCAGAAATGGTCTAAGAAAACATGAAAGTGGCAACAGTGACACAGCCACATGCACCTGAAAGATCTGAAACCTTTGTGGGCATCTACAGACTCCACTGCAACATTTGAGCATGGTTTTAGCATTTTGAATTACATACTCTAGGAGCCTTTCATCGCAAACGATCTAAGAAAACACAAAAGTGGCAACGATGGCACAGCCATGTGGCACCCAAAAAATCTGAAACCTTCGTGTGCATCTGCAGACCCTACTTCAACATTTGAGCATGCTTTTAGCATTTCGAATTACATACCCTAGGAACCATTTGCCAGAAACGGTCTAAGAAAACATGAAAGTGGCAACGGTGACACAGCCACATGGCACCTGAAAAATATGGAACCTTTGTGCACATCTACAGATCATTTAGCAACACTCTAGTGCAGTTATAGAACTCTGAATTACATAGGTTGGGATTATTCAAAAAAAGTGAAAAATTAGCGCATTTTTCGGGTGGCTCCACAGAAGCCACCTGGTGGCGCAAAACTTTAAAAGTGGTATTTTTGGATTGCACAGACCCTATTGAACAACTGTAGAAAGTTACAGTGTTTCGAATTACAAAACCGACAATATCCCCACATTTTTTAAAATGCGGAGATAACAAGTTGTAAATGAATATACACAGCAACTCAAAATAGATTGCAGAGAAACCATAATAATCTATGCAAATCAGTGCTGCTTCTATGCTGTCAACACAAGATCATTTTCTGGAAATCTTTGTGAGAGCTTTCCTAAATAAAAAAAAAAACTGTCAGCTTCTGGTCTTATCAGTGTAGGAAGAGAAAATACATAGTTTATACTGATTCAGTTTAATTGTATCACAACTTATTTTGACTTGTTTTGCTGTAGCTAGTTTCTGAATCTGTGTGAAGAGGGGCAGTCATAAGTTTATTGAGGAGAGGGCCGGATCTGAAAATGAACCTATTTATTGATTAGTAAGGGATGGCAAACTTCTGGAAAGATACCCCCACCCCACCCACATAGCCCCCTCCCCATGCATGAAACAGGGTTCATGATGCAAACAAGGTACGCCCCTCTCCTGATTAAAACAAGACCAATACCGGGTCTGGACCTGCATCGCTGCATGCAATTGATTGCAGAGATGAACAGACTTCAAAGTATCGGCAAACAGGAAGTGGCTGCACGGCAGATCTGAAAATTAGATACACGATACAACTCATCATTATGAAGCAGCAGACCAAATATAAAATCATTCCCTTTCATAGAAGCCAAGAAAACTTTGACAGAAGGAGTGTTTCAGACGGACTGAGTCTAGCGGCCACTAGACCTGCTCTGCCGCTGGCGACGCAGGTAAAAAATAACAGTAGGTCGGGAGGGGGATCTTTCCAGAAGATTATCATCCCCTACCTTTATTTGGGACTCCTCTTACTTTTTTTGCTGGATTTTTTCGGTTGCCGTCTGAAAAGTTGCCTACATGTACCTCCCTTATAGGAGTCAACAGTCGTATAAAAAAGAACAGGGAACCAGAGAAATCGACAACTCAGTCAACGATACGAGAGGACTTCCAGACAGGTAGGTGCTCAGCAACTATGTACTCATACTGATTTACAAAAATATACTTGGTGACAAGATTCGAAAGTTGTCGTTTGTTCTGCAGCAAAAATGGCCGAATACGCAGTGAGGGAATGGCCGACGCCTATACCATGTGACCACAGGGAAAGGCAGTCGACAATGAGAAGACAACAGGTGATGAAAAAGAGGAAAGTCTATCAGTGAGACCACCATAGACTTGGTTGGCTATGGAAGAAGAGAAAAGATAACATCAGGTGAAGACAAAGAATCAAGAACTGTCGACGTGATACTGAAAGTTTCAACCGTTGACAGGAAGGAAGAACTGTTGTCTTCAGAAACAAAGTCTCTAGTATCTGGTGAGATTGCCTTCTACAGGGACCGATCAGGACTATTTAAAATACGCTCTAGCCTCGGAGCCTATCTTTTCAATTCATGCGCCAGATTTCAATTTACGGAGTCACAATGCTGTTTGTAACACACACAGCATGTATGTAATAGCTCTCATCATTTTCATTTAGTACACTATAGCAAACATTAATCTTCACTGTGGTTTCTGATCAAGTCTTGGCTGCCTATTTAGGCAGCCAAGACTTGATCAGAAACCACAGTGAAGATTAATGCTTGGTAATTAAGACTTGAAGTATTAACTTAAACACTCTACAACAATGATAAATGATAATCATATATATAATACATGTAAGAGTGTCTCTCTCGATTATCCATCGAAAGAATATCAAAATATGATCTGAGAAGTTACGCGCCAACTGAGAAGCCTATTTCTGAGATTTAAGAGCCAGGTCCTGATGTTTCAGAACCAAATACGCACTGGCGCATGCCCAGGTCGGTCCTGCTTCTACTAGAACAGATGATACAGACTGCGACAACACTGATAATCCAAGATTGTAGGAGATCTAGGGATGGCCAGACATCTTTCTCAGAGGTCGAGTGTGGCAGCATAAGACAGATCTGTCACACCTGGTTAGCACACTTCTGAGAGATATACAATAGCCTATTCCAGATTTATATAATACAGTGACAGGTTTCAGGCATTTTGTGCGCATGTGTAGTACAATTGTTTATCTTTGAAATCGATGTTTTTTAATGTGGTGAAGTCGGATATTTTTCATCATTTCGTGAATTTAATGCCATGTTTGCGTTAAATAATGATCCAGACACGTAAATAAATGATATCTGGGCTGTGTACGACAAGTGGTATGTTGATTATGTGATTTTTGTCTTCGATATGAAGCGTGAACTGAGCCGAGCCAAATACAGCCAGTTTCTTTCAGTTTTAGTCAGATGAAGTTTGTACAGGTTGCTCAAAGACTGTGAGAGCCAGGAGGGCCCAGGGTCACAGTCTTACAAAGACTACCTTCACTACTGACTGTTAATATGAATTACACCCAAACCGTCCTCTGCAATTTGACCCAAACCGTCTGCTACATTTTGACCCAAACCATCTGCTAATACACCCAAACCGTCCTCCAGTGAAAATAAGTAAAAATGAAAAAAAATTGAATGTTTCTATAATTTTTTTAACATGTTGAATAAACTTTGAAACTATTATTGTGAGAACATGTTTTTTTAGTTTACATTTGATTATATTTTAGTAGAAGTGAGTTTCAGCATTTGAAAGAACAAGCATCAGGGACAGCTTTAGATCAATTCTTCACATAAGCCGAAAATCAATGGGTTTGTTCCATGGTGTGGCCATTACATACTTGGTCAGTATTTGGACTAACTGTGCGCACTAACAACGATTGTAAGGGGTGGCACAACCTACAAACGTATCAATGCTGCCGCTGGCCGTAGAAATTTGCAGTTCTTTTTGCTTGTGGAGCTCCTCCATAAAGAAGCCAGTTACCTTCCATCTGTGAGAAACTTTCTGAACTGGGGTCAGCTGGGCCACCATGTTAACTCCAGAACTAAAAAATTCAACAAAGCTTAAGAAGTGATATGGAGAGAATATGAACCCAAAGAAAAGACACCGAGACAAACTCTGTCCGCTGTGGCAATTTTAATTAGCAAATCACAAGGAAAAACAGTAAATGAAAAAATAAATAAAATCAATAAATAAACAACCAGTTTTATGTTATTATTCTACCACTCTTCTCTCTCATTTGCTCTTTCCCTGGGGGACGGTTCGGGTCAAATTGCTCAGAGGACGGTTCGGTCGCTGTGGAGGACGGTTCGGGTCAAATTGCCAGAGGACGGTTCGATGAGAGGATGGTTTGGGTGTATTGGGTTAATATAGGAGACCCGAAATGTCCAGGGCCGAAACGTCTTGAGGCCAAAATGCCCTGAGGCCGAAACGTCCCAATACCCCAGTTATACCCGGACTGACTGTATGCAAACTTTGAAAAGTAAATTGGACCCTGCGGCTGTGCGATAACCCTTGGGCCAGATATTTTATTATTAGTGTTTGAAATATGAAAAGGAATTTATTTATTTATATTTAAATATTGGTGCTTAATGCCACATCAGCGGCTGAGTACGACAAGTAGAATGTTGATTATGTGCTTTTTGTCTTCGATATGAAGCGTGAACTGAGTCGACCCAAATGCGGCCAGTTTCTTTCAGTTTTAGTCAGATGAAATTTGAACGGGTTGCTCAAAGACTGTGTGAGGGCCAGGAGGGCCCCGGGTCACAGTCTTACAAAGACTATGGTGTTACCAGCAATACCTACATGTCCGGGTAAACAGCAAAACACAATATCATATATATATACAGATGAATTACACCCAAACCGTCCTCTGGCCAAACCGTCCTCTGCAATTTGACCCAAACCGTCCGCTACATTTTGACCCAAACCGTCCGCTGATACACCCAAACCGTCCTCCAGTGAAAATAAGTAGAAAATGAAAAAAAATTGAATGTTTCTATAAATTTTTGGACATGTTCAATAAACTTTGAAACTATTATTGTGAGAACATGTTTTTTCAGTTTACATTTGATTATATTTTAGGAGAAGTTCTTTGATTTTTGATTGTGAAAACACAAGTTGAGTTCAGTTAATCAATGGTCACTCACTGTTTGTTATTTTAATTATTACTAATTATAGTAATTACAAAGATTGTTCCAGTCGGTCTCACCAGCATCAACACCAACTGACAATACAGGCAAAAGCAGCACCATAACCGCTGACAAGGCTCTCAGTCAGCCTAACGCTAATAAGCCTTCACCCTCACCTTCACCAACCCCATTAATGGAACTCAACTTTTCTGAGGCTGTCAAAATGATGAAATGAAAACTAATTCTGCCTTCTTTTAAGCAGGTACACAGAAGATGCTTTTTGACCAGCACCCCAATAACCGCTATGGAAACAGTAACCCCCATGGTTCCTGTACATCCTTTACTCCATCCCTAGAAGTGATCGACCACTGTAAGGGAGGCGAGCGTTGGTCCTGCGTCCCGCCTCTGCCCCTTTTTGTAAGCGCATTGCGCATCTTTTGTCCCAACCTAATAGAACCACAAGGCAGGCCTGCCCCCGAACCACGGAAGTTCGGGTCTTCTTTCTGGTGGTCCCCGAAAGGGGTCGTTGTTGTTTCCTTCACAGGGCTTGCCTTGAGTCGGGGCTGATCAGCCCAGGCCCCGAGATCAGCCCCGAGGAGCACTTGCTGGGGGCTTTTTTTCAAGCCCCGACATTTTCCACAAAAAAGCACTAACTGTAAACAATAATGGACAAAATGGAAAATCAGCCCTGAAAAGGCCCCGACCTCAATATGTGGGGCACTTTTTTTAGGCCCCGACCATTTTACTCAAGGCGAGCCCTGCTTTCAAAGACGTACTATCAAACAGAGACAGCCTGAGGCAGATTATACTTGCCAGTGATGGCCATCACTCAAAATCATCTCGGAAGTGGCAGACTATACTTGCCCGAAAATCCAGATCTACTGCACCCTCGGGGAGAGTACCTTTGTGAGAGGACCCAACCTCCCACACTGGTCCTCACCCGAGGGTTCAACCAACATCAGTCAACGAGATCGCCACGCCGTAACAGGAGACACCTGCCCAGTACCGGAACCTTTTCCTCCTTCAACACGCCTAGACATGTGACAGCCAATCATATACAGTCACCGAGGGTCGAAAGGGGCTTGTTCCCCATACCGACCCTGTGTGCCTTCGCGCAATCATTTCATTCGGACAATCACACTGATTGGACGTGTCTGTTGAAGGTTTACAACAAATTATATTTGTAAACTGAATCCCCCCCCCCCCCCCCCCCCCCCCCCCCGTAAAGAAACAATGCCTGTTTGAAAATATTATTTTCTGTTATCATGCATTGAAAATTACTGCGACAAATCAGCGGCTGGCCAAAGTGTTATTATTATTCAATGCATGATAACAAAAAAAAATTATATTTGTAAACAATTATATTTGTAAACAGCCCCCACCCCACCACCCACCCCCACCCAAAAAAGAAATAATGCCTGGTTAAAACTGAAAATCACTCGTAAACACACACCCCCCCCCCCCCCCCCAAAAAAAAAGAAAGAATAGAAAGTAGCTCATCACCTCTAAGTAATCATAAATCGTGTTTGTTCACTATTATTATTATCACAAATATTGTTTTGTTATCGTGTATTTGTGTCATATAATCATTATTATGTTTTGTAAAAAAAAAAACGTTTGAAACGTAGTTGAAAATGAAAAAAATAAATAAAATCAATAAACAACCAGTTTTATGTTATTATTCTACCACTCTTATCTCTCATTCGCTCTTTCCCTGGAGGACGGTTCGGGTCAAATTGCTTAGTCTTTGTAAGACTGTGACCTGGGGCCCTCCTGGCCCTCACAGTCTTTGAGAGACCCGTTCAAATCTAGTCTGACTAAAAATGAAAGAAACTGACCGCATTTGGGTCGACTCAGTTCACGCTTCATATCGAAGACACAAATCACATAATCAACATTCTACTTGTCGTACTCAGCCCAAAT